>LZPO01017330.1:178635-197854 GCA_001675575.1 Neotoma lepida
AAATTCTTCCCCCCCCCGCAAGTTGCTTTTGCTTTTATCACAACAACAGTTAAAGAAATGAAAACGTTCTGCTAGTTGCAAACTGCATTTCACCCCAGTTGTACCCCCTGAAAGGTCCGAGCAGCTGCCAAGCCTTAGCCTTGTGCACCTGATTCTTTCGCCTCCTGTTTTCCCNGTTTCCCACTTTGAAGCATCGGTGTTTCACTCTCATTTTGAGTATAGACTCCAAATAATTTTTAAAAGGTTTTCAAACAAAAATGTGCTCGTGGATATTCACAGTATCATCAATACAATTGCCAAGAGTGGGAACAACCCAAATGTCCATCCACTGAGAACAGATAGACAAACGGTGGTGAATTCACACACTGCTATAGCGTGCAGCTGTGTACAGAATCACATGGGAGGGTTCTGGCCAGTTATCAGAACAAGGCTATGGAATGCACAGTATTCTTATGCTTATAACATTAGTTGTTTGTTTGATAGGGTCTATGTAGCTCAGGCTAGCCTTAAACTCACTGAGATCCTCCCACCTCAGTGTGATGGCTAATGCTGATTGCCAACCTGACTGGCTCTAGAAACATCTAGAAAACAAGCCTCATGGAACATTTGTGAGTAATTTTCTACACTGGGTTAACTAATATGGGGAGACTTACCCTTAATGTGGGCAATACCATTCCCTGGGGTGGAGTCCTGGACCAAATAAAAAAGATAAATCAATCCAAGACAGCATTGACCTCTCTCTGCTTCTTGACTGCAGATGTCATGTGACCAGCTGCCTCACACTCCTGCCACCATGCTTCCCTGCTGTGATAGACTGAACCCTCACACTATTGCCCTTCTCTCCTTAAGTAGCTTCAGTCGGGTGTTTCGTCATAATAATGAGGAAAGTTATTAATCCACCAGGCTTCCCAAGTGCTGGGGCCATAGGCAGAAGCCATCATGCCTAGCTTTGTAGCTCTAATCTTTTGAAGAATCAGATTAAGCTGAGACACTGCCTGTCTCATGTCTTCTAGTATGGTGAGTTTCTGGAAGGTCACCTACTGCTAATTCAGTGTCTCCCACCCCTAGGATATGCACCATACATCAAGTGGGATGTCACCTCCAAAGCGTGCCAAGCACACACATTTGCCCANTTTGCAATCAGTGCCTTTCACAAGGCATGTTCCTCCCTTGTGGCCTGAATCACACATGCACAGGTAGGGTAGTGCCCTCCTGTCCCCACAGGAGACCTCCGTCTCCTTGTTAGGCATTACCTTACTGCCTGATTTCCTTTCACACATGGCTTTCACCTATTTAATTAGAACCCTCATCTACTTTTTTAAAAAATATATTTAAAGGGGAGAAACCACACTTTAACTCTACAATGGGCTAAAATTATACCTTCTAGAAAGACGTGGCTGCTTCCTGGCCATGAACTTTTGCGTTTATGAATTGCTAATTTGGTTAATGGGCTCGTTCTGCTCCGAAATTTGCATCATGAAAATNACTAGCTTCGAAGAGTCCTCTGTGTGTGGCGCAGTGTGCACGTTTTGTCGGAAAGGTCACATCTGACATCGTAAAACAGCAGGCCCTTTTGTAAAGGTAGCCGTGTAGGAAATCAAGCAGGGCCCATCGGTATAATGTCTCGGTTAAGGGGGGAGAAAGGATCTTTAAGTTAATTTTCATTCATATTGTTTATACGCGTGTAAGCTGAGTTCTGTTCTGTGGGAGTCCTTTCTCATGCCCAGCATGCTGCTTGGTTCATCTGTGATCAANGGACAGGGTGACTGGAAAGGTTCTGAACCTGGTACGGGGGCCGGGGAGCCTAGGGTTAGTGAGAAGATAAATAATGAACAGAGAGCACCATTCTCTATGTGAGAGTGGGCTCCAAGTGTCACTAACCAGGATACCAAGGAAGNNTATTATAATNCAGATGCTATGGTGGCATCTGCACCTGAGAACACGTCATGTGANTTGGGGTTTGGGGTGTGTGTGAAGTCAACCTCAAGCTCCTTTCTCAAGCAGGTCCACCTTATTTTTTGAGACACAGTCTCTTACTGAACACAGAGCTCACAGGGATCCCCCTGTCTCTGCCTCACAAGAGCTGGGGTTGCAGGCACGTGCACCCACACAGTCAGCTTTTTGAGTGCATGCTGGGGATCAAACTCAGATGCTCATGATTACATAGCAAGCATTTAACTGACTGAGACAGGCCCAAATCTTCAAGGTTGTTTTTATTATTAATATTTTAGATAGAACAGAAAATGATGAGTTTCATTTCATCCGTGTGTGTGTGTGTGTGTGTGTGTGTGTGTGTGTGTATCATTAAACTTTGCTCTTAATCACTCTCTTTCTCCACCTTCTACTGACCCCCTCCCTACCCCCAGACAATCTCCCTTCTGTCCTGATGTCACTTGTGTTCCATTACCCTCTCCTATTTCCAGGTCCCCTTCTCTCTCCCCCGGAGACCTCTTCCTCCCTTTCATGGTCTGCTTACAATTTTTACACACACACACACACACACACACACACACACACTTAAATATAGACTCATTATAAAAGAGAAAGCATGCAATATTGTCTTCCTGAGTCTGGTTTAACTTGTTTTAACACAAAGGAATTTGGGGATGGAGAGACGGCTCAGGCTATAAGCACTTGCTGCTCTTCCAGAGGACCTGAGTCCCAGCACCCACATAAGGCAGCTTGAAACCTTCTGTAACTCCAGCTCCAGCTGATCCAATGCCCTCTTTTGGTATGGAGGAGCCTCACTGGGGAGACTAGAGAAAGTGAGGAGACAGATGAATGAAATAGGGCACCACTCCCTTATATGAGAGTATCTTTTTTTAAAGCATGAATTCAAGTCCGCACATGCAGAGGTCCCCCAGTATGTCCGTGTTTATTCCTGCACTACTCACAATGGCCGAGGTGTGGAGCCAGCTAGCTGGCCACCAACAGAGCCACAGATAAAGAAATGCGGTCCATGCACACATAGGTTTTATTCAGTCATAAAGATGAATGAAATCTCGACACTTTCAGGAAAATGGGTGGGGCTGGGGATCAGCAAGCAACTCTGGTACTCGTGACCTTGAACTCTGAAGCACCAACATGGGCTCCAGGTTGTTTGAGAAGTCAGACAGACATCTCTGCACCCGCAGGGACCATGAGACTAAGTTCACGAGCCCAGCAGCACTGAGAAGGAAATGCTGCCTAGACGTCACACCCCTTCCTAAGCTGCTGAAGGAGAGGGACAGAGACCAAGCACATCCTGGAAAAGATGATGGAGAGTGGCCAACAGGGATCATCACTCTAACAAGGTGGTCTCGATGCTTACACTAGCCACCACTCGACACATGTCTGATCACATGATTTAGAGGAAGTCTACTCCATGGACTCCTCTGATGTCATCTGATTTTATTTTCAAGTGTACAACAGACCACACCTGGCCTCTCCCCAAAAGTGCTGTTAGGGTTTAGGGAATGAAGCTTGGGGTTCAGGGAGTAAAAGCAGTGCCTACTGATTTGGGGACACAGCAAATACTAAGGCAAGGCTCTAATGACTTTGCTTCCTTCCAAGGATCCCAAATGTTCTCACAGTGAACCCTNGGGGACACTACAGGGAAGAATGACATTTCAGGAGGGTCTTGCCAACCAGGTACTGAGCCTCAGGACAGCTTAGGAGCCTGTTTTTCTGGGCTCCATTACACTGCCATTTGGATGAGACAAGTCCTAGAAGAACTAAAAAGGAAGTCCAGGTGGGTGAGTGTCAATAGGTGCATAGGCCAAGTGACTAACTAAGCTTGGGGACAAACACTGCCCTCTCCCCTCTGGAGGCCACACAAAGTATCTGGTACTTAAGTCCTTCACCCAGTCTAGGGCAGCATATATGAAAACAGAACAGCATCAGAGGAAGAGAGTCCTTTATGCCGAAGAAAAAGAGAGACCCCTCCCAGAAGCACACGGAGCCTCCCTCCCACCTGCCTCCTTCCCTCCCCTGTAATTACCTCTAGTAAATTCCCCCATTCATGTGTTTGCCAGCTTCAATTCAGCCAGGACTTGAGGCTGCCTGGCCCAGGAGGGGGTGGCTGGGTGCATTCAGCTTCACACAATCTCCAATCACTGCACCTGCCTGGGACACACACTTGCTTATGTGGAATTTTCACTTCAATCCCAGCCCTGAATTGTGCCATTTCCCCGCTACAGGCCTGACATTTGATGGAGGCTTTTCATCTCTCTGAGTCCACCCATACAAGTGTTACCTAAATAACGCTCCACCGTGTGACCAAACCTCTCTTTTAAGACACACCAACCTGGAAAGGTCTGGAATCAAGGATTCTGATCTCCAGTGGATCATTTTCGTGTATTTCTGATCATTCACACAGCTGCTTAAAGGCTGATATACATCAACTCTAAACAGCCCCAAGTTCGAGTAGCTACACAAATAAAGCCTCCCTTATCTCCACGGGATGCCCCCCCGCCCCCCTCTGCTGCAGCCTCCCTCTGCTGCCCGAGCAGGCAGAGGAACCAAAGAACTCTTCAGCAAAGCTTCAAGGAGAACTCAGAGGACTCCGGAGTGAATCATTCTTCAGCCAGGAAGATAAACTCAGCTCCAAAGCTAGGGCGTGGCACCCCACATCTGTAGCCCCAGCATGTGGGAAGCTCAGAAGGGAGGATCATGAGATTAAGCCAGCACAAAGGCAAACAACAAAACCTCCCTACTACAGACCCTCCAGGGCTTTCCAGGAGCCTGGCCCACAGGCCCACAGCTCCAGCTTTGCTCTTGGTAGTATGGTCCAGGAGAAAGCCAAGATGGCGAAGCCCATTGCAGACTGCAAGAGTAATCTTCACTGTAACAATCCACAGACACAGAAAAGGTTATGCTCAGCCATCTGCAAGGCTCTCTGGGAACTGTCTCTGCACAGCTCTGGGCAGCACGTGTTCCCCTTCCTCCCTACCACTCTCCATCTTGCTGATTTCAAGGCACAATATATGCTCTAGCTTCCTCTCTGTTGCTATAATAAGTCTCTGTGAAAAAAAGCACCTTGGGTAGGAAAGAGTTTATTTGGCTTACACTTCCAGGTAACAGTCCATCATTGAGGAAAGTCAGGGCATGAACACAAGCAAGAGCTTGAAGCAGAAACCATGGAGACACAGCACTTACTGGCTGGCTTAGCCGGCTCAGGCTTAGCTGGCTTTCTTATACAGTCCAAGACCTAGGGAATGGTGCCACCCACAGTTACTTACATTCTCCTCCATCAATTAACAATTAAGACAATGCCCCACACTGATAGGCCAATAGCCAACCTAAGCAATCTCATTTGAGATTCTCTTCTCAGATGACCCCATGCTACATCATCTTGACATTTAAAGAGAATGTGACACTTAGCCTCTAGACAGCAAGCATGCTCCTGAGCCCTGCATAGGCCTGTGGATGTGTGACATGCCCTCAGGTGAGGAGTTCACATAGTAAAGCTCTTAGAAGGAATCCCCAGAGTCTATGACATGAATTGTGTCCCCAGGAGTATGATAGCACCAGGGCCCTACGCAGTGGCCTACATAAGGACCACTCTGGGAAGAAGCCTTGCTGTTCAAGTTCATGTAGNCTCACAGCTCCCACATCCCCCTCCCCATCCTTGTTACACGGCTCTTCCTACCCACTGCAATGTCATATCTGAGTGTTCTACTGGGTTATTGCCCATCCTGAAATACTGGAATCCACTCCATTCCCTGTCAGATCCAGCACACACATCATCCCTGCCTGACCACATGGCCGGCCCAGAACAGAACCCAACCAACCACAGTACACACTTAACAACAAGCATGTGTGTGCACACGTGTGCACGCATGCACATGCTAGCATCTGGCTGTGTGTACACATGCATGTGGGCATGTGGAAGGTTAGATGTTCTCTCTCCACTCTGCTTCACCGTAAGTTGGGGCCAACGGGGAAGCGCATTTGTCTGCACAGCACCTGTCCAGATTGTTTCTTAACGTCAGCTTGATGCAACAAAGAGTCATTGATGAAAAGGAAATCTCAGTCGAGGGATTGCCCAGATGAGATTAGCCTTTGGCCATGGCTAGTGAACTGCCTTGATTGCTGAAAATGTGTGAGCACCCAGCCCACTGTGCCCTCCCTGGGCAGGTGGTTCAGGGTTGTGTAAGAAATCTAGCTGAGCATGAGCTAGTGAGAAAGGCGGCAAGCAGCATTCCTGCATAGTTTCTGTTTCAGTTCCTGCTTGCATTTCCACCATGGCTTCCCTCCATGATGGACTACAGTGTGTAAGCTTAAATAAACCTTTTCCTCCCCAAGCTGTTTTTGGAGATAGTGTTTATCATAGCAACAGACAGTAAAAGAGAGTAACACTCTTGGTTCTTGTAGATTCCCAGGTGCCTCAGAGATGAGAAGCCTTCCGATGAAGCCTTCCCAATGTGGTCAAACTCACCTAAGTGGTCATCTCTCCCCATCAGGCACCACAGATTCCTCTGTTCTCTTCTTTCTTGCTGCTAAAATTCCTTCCCTGGGGAAGATGCAAAGCAAAGTCTACCCCTCCTCCNAAGGTCCCAACGACAAAACCAAGGCATGATTTGATTCTGCAAAAGTTCACACTGGGAAGCCAATGAATTTATTCGGAGCCTAAGTGAAAGGTTACTTACAGAGGTGTGGGCACCCCTCCCCCAACCAGCTGCACCTGGGAAGCCTTACTCAACACCAACGGGGACTTCCCCTATAAGCACAGAGATGGAGCCCCTGCTCCAGTCTTCCCTGGCCTCTATATACTCTAGCCCCTCCCCCAGGCCATAGGCAACATTTTCTGGTGGAAGCAGCTGGTTACACAGGAGACAGTCTCCTGCCCTACTGCCTGCCTCCATATGGCAGTGTAAACTGTCAACCAGCTACACATGGATGACCCCCAAAATGGTGGTTGTTTGGTTTAGATGACAGTCATTCACAATACTCCTTCTCCTTCACTGAGCTGTACAGGCTGCAAAGAGTAGCCCTATGGATCTGTTTCGAAGAGGCTGAGCACCTGTGGGGATGAGGAGGAGGCAAGGTCTCTGTGCAGAGCAGAGGAGTAATGCTTCCTCTACTTGACCACAGCATTGTGTGTTAGCAGAAAATTGCTCATAGCAGGCCTGGGGGATAGGGATCTGCCTCTGCCAAGCCTCGCTCTCCTCAGCTAGAGCATGCAGCAGGAGCTGACCCAGACCCAGTGGGCTACAGTGGGTATTAAGGAAGCATATATGCTCACACCTAGCACTGCATGCAGGGACAGGGACTCCTCTGTAACCTCACTCTAATCCCTTCAGTTACCAGAAAAAGGAGCTCCCATGTGGGAGACTATTATGGTGTGGATGTGACATATCCCCCATTGGCGAATATGGTTGAACACTTGGTCTGTAGCTGCTGACATTGTTTGGGAAGGTTTATCCCTTTAGGAGATAGAGTCTCTGTGGGTCTCTGGGCCCAGGCTTTGAAGTTTTACAGCCCAGCCCAACTTCCTGTTCACTTTCTGATTTCCTCTTACAGATCCCCATGTGATCAGTCTGTCACCTCCAGCTCCTGTCACCATGGTGGACTCAGGCTGTAAGTCAAAGTAAGCCCTTCCTCCCCGAATTTGCTGGTTGTCAGTTACTTTGCCACAGCAATTGGAAACATAACTAATTCCGGAAAGGAACTGTCCCCGTGCTCAAAGGACAGGATGCCTACTGGTCTCCTAATGTCTCAGGGGGACCACAATATACAGACAAGCACCTGGGCACTGCCCCAAAATGCTTAGCATTCATGCAGGGGAACTGTGCCAGGCCCCACAGGAGACAAGAACTGGCCACAGCTCAGGGGTGGAATCTCCCCAGAGGCTGGCGATTCTCCATCTTTTCTGCTCTACAGAGCCAAGCCTAAGTGCCCGAGGCTCCTGCACGCTCATATTGTTCCCCCTTCCAAAGGCCACCATTCCCCAAGCATTTCCACAGTGAACCACTGAGATGATCAGAAATGGAGAGGGCNGGATGGTGTCAATGCCACTTACAGTTTGAGGCACAAATGAGCCACTTGCTAAAAAGCATCCTGAAGGAAAAATAATAAAAGGTAAATTTATTGAGCACATGTTAGGCTCTCTACACAGCAGGTACATTCTAGTACATACTCTAGACCTGAGCTCGGGAGCGTCCCTGTGAGACACACTGGTACTACAGACGGAACCTAGGACCTCATCCTCACTAGCAGGTGCCCTGCCCTGGGCTATACCCCCAGACCCATTTTTACTTTATATTTTGAGATAAGGTCTCATTAAGTTGTCCAGGCTGGTCTTAAACTCACTCTGTAGCCCAGGCAAGCCTTGAATTTGCAATCCTCCTGCCTCAGCCTCCTGAATAGCTGGGATGTCGGTTCTGAACTACCAGGCCTGTGTTAACCTGTTTTTCTCTTTTCTGAGAATCTGAGACATTCATTCATACTCAGGGTGACTAGAGGGAAAAGCTGAGCCGAAACAAGACCCTCAACCCCCAAAACTCCACCTAGTGCTAAGGCATGTTTGATTTAATCAGGGTGGGGGAGAGTCTTCATGAACCTGCCACCTAGGATTCCAACCCAGGGCCTGATGGAGGGAGGTCCTCTGAGAGCCCACCGAATGTCGGCTTGCTTTTTCCTCAGCAGCGTGTCAGCTGGGTCCCAGTGTGATGGCTTATTTAAAATATNGGGGAGAAATAAGATTCACTGTGAAATTAGTTGTCGGCAGCTTAGAAACTACTAATGATGCAGAGATAATAGGGGATTTGCAGCAAACACCGATGCTGCGCTATGATTAGTGAGCANGGTTTTACCCCCTGGATGCCCACGGCCCCAAAGCTTCCACAGCAAGAGACATGCATATGCATCAGCCGGTACACGCGCAGATNCTGCTCCAGGGGCAGCAGGCTCAGGGCCTCCTGGTCAGAGGCTCAGCACTTGGCTCTGATTNAAAAAAAAAAAAAAAAAAAATGATTAATTTGCGGGCTTTGAGAATGAAAAATGTTTACTTCCCCAGTCTAGGAGAAAGCCTGGTCCTAAATTAAATTCCCTTTTGAAAACAAAAACAAGGTTTGAGGATATGGTAAAGTGTTTGCCACACAAGCCAGAGGAACCGAATTGGGATGCGTAGCACACATGTTAGAAAGCTGTGCACGGCAGCACATGCCTGTAATCCCAGTGCTGGGAAGATAGAGATACATGGATCCTCAGAGATCACTGGCCAGACAGTCTAGCTGAATTACAGAGTTCCAGGTTCAGTGATTGACCTTGTCTGAAAAAGTAGGGTAGAGAGCAATCAGAGAAGTCATTTGGTGTCAACCTCTGGCCTCCATCCCCTTCCCCTCCACATATATACATACCAGAACACATATCCACACATACACACATATACATAAATGCCCCCCACACACATACACACACAGTGAGAGAGGGAGAGAGAGAAGGAGGGAAAGAGCCTGGAAACCAGCAGGAACAGAGCTGGAAGGGACCTCACAACCTAACCTGGTCCCCAGCTCAGACATCCTCAGACAGCTCTTACTGGGTACTGTCAAGAGGCTGCCCGCAACCATGCCTGTGTAGACAAGAAATGGAAGCTGCCCCTGGATGTGCCAGGAAATCTCCTATCAATAAATCACTAAACTTTTTTTTCTGTTTTTATTAGTTGAGAACTTGATACGGTGTATTTTGAGCATATTNATCCTCTCCCCANCNCCTCCCTCCCCTGGTCCCTCTGCCCTACTCAGGTGGCTTGAATGTCCCCAAAAGGTTTGGACATTTGAGCACTTGGTCCCCAGTTAATGGTGCTGCTTTGGTAATGTTCTGGAACCTTAGGGAGGGTCAGCCTTACTGAAGGAAGCATGTCACTGGCGGTGAGCTTTGAGAGCCTATAGCCTCACCCAACTTCCAGTTTGTACTCTCTGCCTTGGGTTCACAGCTCAAGAGGTGATCTCTCAGCTTCCAGCTCCTGCCATCACACCTGCCACTTGCTNCCATGCCTCCCCAGAGTCATGAAGGACTCTTACCCCTCCAGAAATATAGGCCAAAATAAACTCTCTTTTTCCATAAGCTGCTTTTGGTCATGGTGTTTCATCCCAGCAACAGAAAAGCAACTATCACACCTACCCACCCAACTGTGCGTCTTCTTCACTATGTTAAACCCATGTAGTGCAATTTGTGCTGCTGATATGTTCCTGAATGTGTGCTCTTCCACCAGAGGAGTGTGGTCAACCCACCAGAGGTCATACCCTTAAAGAAAACCGATTCCTCCTCTACCAGCAGCTATCAGCTGTCAATCGCTCCTTAACTAAGGTTGGGACATTGTGTCTACCTCCCCACTGTCTTGTGCAGGTCTTGTGCACACTGTCACACCACTGTGAGTTCATATATGTGCCTGCCCTGACGTGTCTGGGAAACACTGTTGCCTTGTCTTCATCCACCGCTTCTCTGGGTCCTATCATCTTTCTGCCCCCCCTCATCTACAATAATCCCTTAGTGTTGGGAAGAGGAATGTGATACAAATGTCTGATTTAGGGTTAAGTGTTCCTCAGTCTGTTATTGGCTGCACCTTGACAAGTTGTGGGTCTCTATGTTAATCACCAGCTACAGAGGGGGAAAAAAATTCTGTAATGAAGATTGAAAGATGCATTGATCTACGGATATAATGATAACTCATTAGAAGTTGTTATAATGCTGTGCTCCTTTAGCAGAGTGATGGTGGTAGTTTCTACCATGGGGCCTACAACCCCCCCAAGCCCAGGTTCTTGGCCCTGACATCAGTGTTAGGTATAGATTTCAACTTGTGAAGCAGGCCATAAATCCAATCAGAACATGGTTGGTTATTCCCATGACATTTGTACAATTATTGCACCAGTGGACCTGTGTGAGCATATGGAGGCCAGAGGTCAACATCAAATGTCTTCCTCTATAGCTCTCCACCTAATATTCTGAAACAGGATCTCTCATCAAATTGGGAGCTCACCATTTCAGCTAGCCTGGTATCCTAGGGTTCCTATTGTTGTGATGAGACACCATGACCATGGCAACTCTAAAAAGAAAAAACATGTAATTGGGGTGGCTCACTTACATTTTCAGAGGTTTAGTCCATCATCATGGCAGGACATGACAGCATGCAGACAGACATGGTGCTGGCTGCATTTTGATCAGAAGGCAACAGGAAGTGGTCTGAGATACTGGGCACGGCTTGAGCATATATGAGACCTCAAAGCCCACCTCCACAGTGACACACTTCCTCCAACAAGGCCATACCTACTCCAACAAAGCCACACCTCCCAATATGCCATTCCCTATGAATTTATGGGGGCCAATTACATTCAAACTACCACATCTGACTAGCCAGAAAATCTCAACAATCTTCCTACCTCTACCTCTCCAACATTATGATTACAGGTACATGCCACCACTCCAACCTGGGATGTTGGGGATCTGAACTCAAGTCCTAATGTTTGTGCAGCAAATCTACTGAGCCATCTCTCTGGCACTGGTTGTTAGTTCTAATATCACTACTGTATCCACAGGCCAGAGAAACAAATGAGCCACGTGCTAAAGATCAAACAATAAGAATCCTCTAGGAACTGTTGAACCTGCCTCCATCTTGAGCTTGAAAGCCATCTTATAGTAAAGACAACTAGGTTCATTTAGGTTTATTATTAAACCTCTGTCTCTCAAGGATTGTGTTATGTCCCACCTGTAACCTTAATTACAAATGGTTCTGTACTGCCTGTTCCAGGAAATGGCAACAATATCTTTGTTTCAAAAGGTTGTTATGACCACCTATGACTACCTTGTTATGACTACCTATTGTTATGACTACCTGTTGTTATGACTACCTTGCAACTAGTCTTTGTTTCAGGAGGTCATTACGACTAACTTGTTGTGCTTATGTTCTGCCTCTGCAACCCTGCCTATTTTGCCCGCCAAAACCCCATTTGGAAACCACCTACCCCTGAGCTATAAAAATTTTGTCTTCCTCATGTCCAAGACTGACCTCTTCAACCCNGCCTTAAGAGGAGGCAGCCCATGTACACAAATAAAAATGCTTGCTTTAATTAATTTGGCCATGATGATTTGGGTCAGTGGTCTTTCTCCTCGCATCTTTGAGATTAACAGAACATTTCTCAGTATTTAATACTACAAACCCACAGAACCTGGGGCTTGCCCAGGCAAGATCCATTCCATATTATGCACAAACATGTGCAATACTAGGTTCCCCTTTGCACTAAAGCATGTCATGTGGCCAAATTACAGTCTGTGAGTTTCTGGCCAAGGAAGAAGTACATGCAAATGGCATGAGTGTCAATGACAAGTCACCTGCATAATAAGATACCAGAAAGTCTGGGGCTAAAACACTCATTTACATGAAAAACAAATCAGTATGGGTTGCATATTTCTTTCCTTCACATCTCAACACATTTGTCAATCAAAGCCAGAAGGCCCAGCTCTGCAGAGTCCCTGCAGTCTCCAGCCTTATTTTCACCCTCTTTAGTTCTCAGATTAACTCTTTGCAGGATAGAGGCTGCCAGGAATTTCAAACATGTGCCATGACCCTGCTGCCTGGGGAGATCTCTTCAGAGACAGATGAGCTAAGAAAATACATACTCCCACCATGCCCAAAGTACTTGTACAAACCATGCCCAGAACGTCAATCACTCAATCAATGCACGCAGTGAGGTTAATACCATAGAATAGCTTGAGACTTTCGTCCAGGGGCTGCCCACCCAGGCAAATAGTCCTCTTTGAAATGAAAAGAAACTACACAAGAGTCAGGGATCATTGCTGTTAGCTCCTTCTTCAGAAAAGTGAGAAGGAAGTGAGGCTCAGCAATGGGCCATGGCCATTACAGTCAGGATGCCTGGTGTGTTTCCCTCTATTCTCCTTATTCTAGTAACAGACTGTAGGTTGTCCTGATCACATAGATGGTCATGCAACCTATTCCTGAGCAACCACAGTAACACAGTAATTGGTGGAGAAGAGTGAAGGATCTGAAGAGAGCCCATAAGGATCTTTCCTAGGATACCTACATGAACATAGTAAAAGATTCTCAGGACTGGAGAGAGAGCCTCGTCCATACAGTGNTTCCCTTGTAAGCATAAAGANCTAACTTCAAACTACCCAGAGCCATGTAAAAGAAGCCAGGCATGGTGGCATGCACATGTAATCCCAGCATGGGGGACACAGAGCCAGCCAAATACTGGGGCTCCCTGGCCAACCAGCGCAGCCTACTTGGTGAGTTCCAGGCCAGTGAGAGAACCTGTCTCAAAAATGAAGATGAATGACTTGAGGAATAACACTTTCCTCCACATAATGCACACACATGTACATGTGCACCCAGACACGCATGAAGACACACACATACCTACACAAAAGATTTTCTTCCTATAGACATTGCTCAGTATATGAGATTATAATGCCAAGAAACCTGTGTTTCCTCTGCCACCTACGCTGTATGGNTAGAATCTAAAAAATGGAGCCAATTAGAAACAAGAAATAAACAAGTGTANGCTGGCAGCCCCACCTTCTAGCTCCCTGATCTGTAAAGCTCGTCTTTCCCCTATGAATGACCCATGATCCTTTGCAACTCTACGACCTAACAGGTTTCCCTTGGTGTGACTAATCTGAAGTCCTCACTGCCACTGAAGGCATCCTNGCTTGTGCTGGCTCTACTCCAGGAAGCACAGATATGTATCTTTAATCACACTTAGCTGTTCGATTGGATATGTTTAGCATTTTGTACAAGTTCCTTAATTTTGTGTTTCTCCCTTTGCTGCTTAAAATGATTAATTAGCTTAAACTTAAAATGGATCCAATTAAAGCCAGATAGTCCCTATTTTTGTCTCACTTGTATCTGAGACCCTTGCTTTTTATCACTTGTATCAGGACTTTAATTTGCCCGTATTCCCCTCTTTATAAAATATTAAGAGAGAAAGTGGAATAAAATGGTCCAGTAATTGCTTGAGCATTGCAGTGAGGACAAGATTACAGGCTTCACCAGAATTGAGCCAGTAGCTGGCAGGCAAAACCAGCGTGCAATCACCCGGTGTCAATTTGCCAACTAATGTATATTAAGTCTGAATTTACTCAGCTGAAGGAAGTGAGCATCTGTAAGACACAAAAGAACAAAGGTGCTTTGGAGGTGAGACCTCAGAAGCTGCAGCTGAGGTCGATCATTTCAGTTCCTGCCATCTGGGGCAGCCAACAGGACACTTCCCATGGCATCCAGAGGCACCTGGTAAGGAACTGGCAATTAAAAATAGTGTGCCCATCTATGCTCATGGGGTGAAAAAAAATACCCAAGAGTGTGGTTCTGGGGAGAAGAAACTTACACAGAAATAAAGGAGTCATTAAGAGTGCAGGCCTGGGGGCCCAGGGAGGT
The DNA here is from genome assembly GCA_001675575.1 of Neotoma lepida. Classification (NCBI taxonomy): domain Eukaryota; kingdom Metazoa; phylum Chordata; class Mammalia; order Rodentia; family Cricetidae; genus Neotoma; species Neotoma lepida. The sequence goes on from LZPO01017330.1 coordinate 193,007, forward strand.
CTGTGAAGTGTTTGTGGTGTAAGCAGGAAGACCTGAGTTTGATCCTCTAGGACACACACACAGAGAAAGAGAGAGAGAGAGACAGAGAGACAGAGACAGAGACAGAGACAGAGAGACAGAGACAGAGACAGAGAGAGAATAGAGAACAGCAGCTGATAGAAAGCATCAGATGTTCACTGCATGCAGCAAAGATGACTGGAGCAGCCGAATTGAGAAAGCCAGGAAAAGGTGACATCATCAAATCAGGAGCTTACAACATCCAGCAGAAATCAACAGGGAAGTCAGCTGGAGTTCCTGATTGGAAGTCCTAGGCAGAGCAGAGCTGAAGCCGCTGTTGTTCTACAGAAACACCTAGACTCTGGCTGTGGCCCTTGTCACTGACCCGTCCCTAAGGGATCACTATGTCCATTTCAGGAAACAGGAACAAACTCTGGGTCCTCAAAAAAAAGAGTTCACCCAAGTGATGCTCAACTTCCTTTCACCAAACTCTAATTCATTCAAAAATGTACCTACCAGGTGCCCACAGTGTGTTAAAAGCTAAAGCCGGAACGTGGGGTCAAGGCGTGGAAAGGGGCTCTTCATTACTCTAGCACGAGCCCCCGTTCTGCCCGGTGAGAAGCGTGAAAGGACAAGAGCGTGTGGTACCCACGGTGTGACAGAGGTCACGAGCTGAGGAAGAGGGAAGAGCATGTGGTACACACGGTGTGACAGAGGTCACGAGCTGAGGAAGAGGGGGCTGGCAAGATGGCTCAGTGTGTGAAGGTGCTTGCCACCAAGTCTGACAACCTAAATCCACGCTGTGGTACCCACACTGTAGAAGGGGACAGCCAACTNCTGACAGTTGTCTTCTGAGTTCNACACACCTAGTGGGACACCTTTACACACTGAGCCATCNCACCAGCCCCCTCTTTCATCAGCTTTTGGCTTTTGTTACATGTCATTTGCACTATATGAACTACAAGCCTCACTCTGTAGCCCAGGCCAGCCACAAACTCACAGAGATCCTCCGACCTCAGTCTCCCAAGTGCTGAAGGTGTGAGCCATGATGTCTGGCTTAGCAGAGGTGTTTTCTTCTGTTTCTTTTCCCTTTCTCCCTTGTTTAAAACACACCTGCAATGTGCTCAAGTGCTCACGGACACAGTTTTGGAAGCTGGCTTGGCCGTTTGTCATGGGCAAGCTCTAGACGAAAATGTGACCTTTCTAAGCAAAATAACTCCACCACCCTCCTTTCCCCATCTTAAATGTCAAGTATCGCCATTCTGCTACTATTTTTCAACAGGTGTAGAAAAATAACATCAGGAACTAACTAAAAACCACATTTAGTCATTAAACATCAACAAGCAAAAAAAAAAAAAAAAAAAAAAAGCCTCTGAAGTTCAAGCCACCCCCCTCTGCAATGACCGCTTTGTCCATGTGTTCTGTTTCCCTCCCGTCTTTCCTCTGACAACTGATGGGACAAGGTGATAGTTGAGGCCTGGTTGGATCCTGTCTGAGCGTATGTGACATCCCATGACGTATATCAGGATAGGAAACTCAGTATGAATGCATTTGTCTTGGATACACGGCTAAACAAGATGGAGACTAAGTCCTACCCTGAGGAATGCCACACGTACCACTCGTCAGGTTGCTGAAGGTCCTGAAATGAGCAGTAAAAGAAGCCTGAGAACACTGCATATGAATCATGTCACAGTTGTGGGTCACAAAGATGGCACAGTGGGTAAAGGCATTGACATTAAGGCTAACGACCTCAGTTCAATCCCTAGGACCCACATAAGGCAAAGAGAGAATCAACTTCTACAAATTGTCCTCTGACCTCCACATGTGTGCCATGACACATGTACACACATGCTCATGTGTGCACACAAACACACACAGACACACAGACACAGACACACACACACACACACACACACACACGATACATAATAAAATGTAAAGAAAGAAAGAAAATGAATAAACTCTTCCTCAAGTGGCTTCTTGTTAATCTTGTGGTCACAACAACAGGAAAAGTATTAAGCATAGATGGACAGAAGGCCCTGGGATGGACTCTCATTAGCTTCCTGCAAGGCAGATTCCCTAGGACTTAGGGGACCCACCCTGCAGCCACATGAGTAAGGCATGGTGCTGGCTGTTGAGTCAGGGCTTGGTCAGCAGTTGCTCCTGGGACCTCCTTACGATCTCATCTCTCAGGCTCTTTCACTTTACCAGGATTTAAAGTGAGGAACCAAGGCCAGGACCCAGCCCCAGTNTCAGTGAATTCAAATGCCCCTTCCTCACCTTCTCCAACAAGTTCAGATTTCAAACTCTCAGTCCCCTGCTGTGGTGCCATTTTGGGGGTCTCTGGAGCCTTTAGGAAGTAGGGCCTGGCAGATAGAAGTAGATCATTAGGAGTGGGGCCTGGAAGATTTGACTTCCTTGGGTCTGATTCTGGCCAGAGCTCTCTGCCTCTTGGTCTACACCCTGTAAATCTGTCTCTACCATCTGCTTCCACACTATGTAATGGGGACATCATGACAGACTGGAACTGTGGGCCCAAATAACCCTGTCCCCCCTGAAGTCGCTTCTGATAGGTGTCTTATCCCAGAGGCCTGGCACTGAGCTTGGGTGCCTCTGCTGAAATTGAGAACTGGCCCTGGCATCTGTACAAGGAGGCTATGACTATGGCCCTGATCCTCAGTGGGACCAGCTTCTCTATTGTGTCCTCATGCTGGACCATGTTCTTCTGTAACTGAGCTTTCTGGCCCTTAAATAGTCATGAATCCCTCTTTGTGGAGTGGCTTGGAGTCCATGAGACTGCCAGTATCTTAGTTCCTTTTCTATTGCTATGACAAGACACCATGACCAACTTACAAAGGGAAGCATTTAATTTGGGCTCACAGTTCCAGAGGGTTAGAGTCCATGACCATTGTGGTGGGGAGCACGGAAGCAGGCAGGCTGGNGTGGTGCTGGAGCAGCAGTTGAGAACTCGCATCTGATTCACAAGCATAGGAAGAGAGACTGGCTGAAAATGGCAAGGACTTTTCAAAGCCTCAAAGCCTACCCTCCAGTATCACATCTCCTCCAACAAGGCCATGCCTTCTAATCCTGCTCAAACATTTCCACCAACTGGGAACCAAGTATTCAAATACATGAACCCATAGGGACCATTCTCATTCAAGCGACCACTCTCGGAGTCTTCTGAGAATTTGCAGCTGAAGTCTTGGAGGGCAGGGACAACACANCAGTCCTCCATGGAATATAAGACACACTATGACTATGGGAGTTGTGGCAAGAGCTGTTCTACTAGCTGACAGGCATGAGGACTCNTCAAGTGTGCAAAAGATTGTTAGGGCCTATGTGAATCTTAACACCTGGGAGGTTATTTTTACTCAGTATTTGGGGAGAATATACAACCCTTTCTATAGAGCTTGGCAGGAAGGAACCCTGACTTGGCATTGAGAACTGTAACAACAAGGTCTCCCCTGTCGCTCTGCCAGTTCTCTCTGATGGAGGTCCTTGCAAATGGTGAATAGGGGACTCTACTGCCACTGAAGATGAAAACTGAGCAACAACTCAAGGGCATCCAAGGCTTCAGATCCAGGAACATCCCTAGGGGTTAAATTCTGCTTGATAAACGTAGTAGGTTTTGTTTTTCCTCAGTTCAAGCCAATGAAACCCAAACTCTATCAACTGGTCTTCTTCCCCAGAACTTGGAGCCCCTTCTTAGTAGAACCCCAATAGGGATGTGCCTGAACCCAGAGGGGTCAGTAATGAAGAGAAATAAAACAGAGAAAGAGAAATGTAGCCAACAAGAATTGGTGTCAGGGGTAAGAGCATTCCNACCAAGAGCCTGCTCATTCCCAGGACCTGCAACCCTCATGCCCTTCACTCACCCACTGGGCTGCACTNCATCATCGTGCACATCATGCCACTATCCAGTGAGACACTGAAGTTCTGAGAAGTTCCTACTACTGTTAGCAGAAGGGTGGCAGAGCAGGAAAACCATCAGCCCTCTTACACCAGTTTACTTACTACTCAAAACATAAGGAGTCCTTTTCCCTGATGATACTAAGAGAGCCTTGATAATACCTAAGGCCATTAAAATGCTCCAAATTATTGTTTTTGTGACTTCTTCGGTGTTTTAACTCTGTACTTCACTTTGGGAATATTAATCACCCCCTTTTTTCTGACAGGATGCATGTAACCCAGACTGACGGACAACTCTGTAGCAGAGGATGACCATGTGGTCCTCCTCTTCTACCTCCTGAGTGCTAGAACCACAGGCATGAGTCACCACATGATGCTGGGGTCAGGGGGTCCAGTGCACATGCATGATGGGCAAGCACTCTACAAACAGAGCTACAGTCCACATTCCTTCATTCTCTTCTTAACAATATCATTATTTATGGCTTTTGCTTCACTTCTGAAAATTTGGAATTTTTATCAAAATAGCTACTTTGTGATCTATTGCTTCATGTTCAAAGCTCTAGCTTTTCAGAGCTTTATAAATGATTATTTTCCCCCTTATGGAGACACACACACACACACATACACACACACATCATGAGTCATAATCACTATGTTTAAAAACAATAATCCCTGCAAACACACACAGGAAAGTAAAAGTAACCTTTGAAGGGGTGCTAGAGAGATGGCTCAACAGTTAAGAGCATGTGCTGCTCTTCCAGAGGACTTGAATTTGGTTCTAAGACCCACAGCAGTTCACCTGCAACTCCAGGGTCAGGGGATCCAACACCTCCTTGTGGCCTCCACAGATGCCTGCACTCACATACACCTACCTACCACACACACACACACATACACACACACACACACACACACACACACACACACACACACACACACACA
>LZPO01017330.1:212330-222474 GCA_001675575.1 Neotoma lepida
TTTTTTTGAATGATGTATCATTTTATTACATGTGTGACATTTTATTATGTGTGTGTCCAGGCACTGTGTATGCACAAGTGTGTGGAAGGAGGAGTGTGTTGAGGTGCATATGTATATGCAGGTGTGTGCGGGCACCCGTGTGGGTACTGTGCAGGTGTGGGAGAACGTGGGCATGTGTGGGCATGTGAGCGCACACAGGTATGTGTACAAGCAGGTGCGTCTGCAGGGGTATGTGTGTGAGTTTTTACACAGGTGTGCACAGGTGTATAGGTGTGCATGTGTGCAGTGAACATGTGTGTGCANGACTATGTGATATGTGCAGATGCATGTGCGTGCAGGTATATGTAGGCATATCCTTGTGGTATTGTGTCTTAGTTAGGGTTTCTATTGCTGTGAAGAGACACCATAACCACAGCAACTCTTATAAAGGAAAATATCTAATTGGGGCGGAAGCTTACAGTTCAGAGGTTCAGTCCATTATCATCATGATGGGGAGCATGGCGATGTGCAGGCAGACAGGTTGCTGGCTACATCTTGATCAGAAGGCAACAGGAAGTGACACTGAGCGAAGCTTAAGCAAGAGACCTCAAAGCCTGCCCCCACAGTGACACACTTCCTTCAACAAGGCCACACCTCCCAATAGAGCCACTCCCTATGAGCTTATGGGGACCAAGTACATTCAATCTCCTACATATTGTTGATGCCCACAGCAGACCCTCATTCTCCTAAGAGCCCCTCCTCACTGCTAACACACATGGCTTCTCCTTCCCTTCACTGTGTGACCTTTCAGCAACTCCTTTGACTGATACGGCATCAATCGATCACTTGTTAAGTGGATAGGAGCTACACAGAGTGGGGCAGGCACATGAAGCTGAGAAGACACATGCCTGTCCACATGCCTATGAGGACACAAAAGCCATTCACTCACCCAGGTCTTCCAGCAAGCCCAGCTGTGGGCACATCAGTACTGGCACCTGTTGTTGAGAAAAGGAACAAGGAAAGAAACAGGTAGATGCCCACCCTCTGGACGGTGGGAGGGGCAGTGAGCTGTCACGCAAATGAAACCTGGGTAGGTCTCACATTGCTCTGTGAGAAACAGAGAGAGAGAGGCGGTAGGGCCGGCTTGAGCATTTACAGAGTCATTGAGCAAGCTTTGTGGAGATGTGTGAATCGGAAAGAAGCCTGGAGAGCTGGGGAGATGCTCAGTCAGGAAGAAGAGCTTCTGGCCCTGAGAAATGAGCTCAGTCTTCAGAACCCATGTAAAAAGCCAGATGTGGTGGTGCATGCTCAATCCCATCCCGGGGACACCAGAGACAAGCAGATCTCTGGGACTCTGGCCGACAGGTTCCAGGCCAAGAAACAGCACCTGAGCTTTTCCTCTGGCCTTTGCATGTGAACTCATGTNTACCTGCACATATTACCTGAATACGAGAACACACATACATATACACAAAGACAGCAAGGGAGGGGAATAATCACATTGGTGTCTGTTTGTCACCCTGTTTGTCTCTCCCCTGCTGCTGGTACAGTGCCACACACAAAACAGGTGAAGAAGCAACCAGGTTAGCAGTCTTGAGAAACAGCATTCCTGACCAAGGGAAAAGCATGTACAAAGGTTCAGAGTCTCAGAGTTCCGAGAAATAACTGAGTTGGAAAGCACCTGATCCTCAGGACCAACTGCCACTGTTAAATGCAAGATCCGTGGGTAGGTTCTCCCTCAGCCACATCCTTCACACTTCTAACAGTGTGGTGCTGGCCATGCTCTAGACTGTTCTGTCTTCTGTGTCCCCAATGNGGAAAATATGAAATCCTGTAATCCAACTTCCCCTCTGCGCTGGAGGGCTGACTTCCCTCCCTTGTGTGCAGGGGTGGAAGGGGCTGTCATACATCCACACGTGCTCTCTATGACAGGGAACAGAAGTCGCTCACTGCATTTTGCTGGTGATGGGATAGCCTCATGGCATACCAGAGCTCACCATGAAAACACAGCTTTCCATTCAGGAAAGTGAGCNCCCATCTCCTCANCCGGGCACTGAACATCTCACTTCAATGGCTGTGTCGGGGAGGGTGGGCCCGAGTGCCCTTGCCNGTCTGCGTGCTCACCTCAGAGCCCTCTCCCTTCCCACNTGTCATTCTAGTCCTTAGAAAAATCATTCCTGAGAACCTTGGGCTCCCATGCAGGACATGTTTGCTTCCTTCTCTTCCCTTCGCTNCTCTTGATTAAAAGCCTGGTGTGATATTTGTAGTTATCAAACATCAATATTTGGTCTGGATTTGTGAGATTGAGATGGGGAAAGGAAGAAGTCTGCCTGTGTCTACAGGGTGGGGGACTTCTGAGCAGACAGACTGCATTCCTGCTTAGAGCACTGAGGGCAAAGCTCGGCCTCAGGAGTTCTGNGAAGCTGNCAGTGGAGTTCAGGACCCCACACTGCATTTCGTTGAAAAAACNGCTTCTGCCAGAGGGGAGGAGATATGGAGAGCCCTGGCCAGCCCGACAACCTTCAGGATTGGCAGAGCCTGTAGCCTCTTTCCTGAAGGGGCTCAGATGAGAGCACCTGAAAATGGGCAGAACAGAGATGNTGACTGAAACAGTTAACAAGAAGATGTGGACTNGCAAGCTCCTGGCCCAGCTCAGGTTTGCTCCATTATCTAAATCGGTACACACTGCCTCATAACCAAGAGTTAACTCTCCCTGGAGCCCTTCCCTAAGACTTCACACCATCATCCTACAGCAGCCTTATTNGCCAGATGCTTTAGTGGGAGAACATGGCAGAGAGAGGTACTGGCTGGCCCAGGCTCACACAGCCAGAAAGNTGCAGAGCTGGGAGTCAAGACGCTGGTTCCCAGGTCCACACTCCTCTCCTTCATCATCNGGTCATTGNCATAATGCTCGTCTCTATGGCACAGCCTGGTTCACAGATCCCAAGGTGCACTGTGGTCATGTAGGAGCCTCAGTTCTGAAGCAAAGTTTTGACTCACTTTAGCCCCCCAGGGCAATGGAACATTGACCTGCAGAGCCTAGCAGGACCACTGTGGATAAGCCTCAGTAACCACCCTCGCCACTAGAAGGTNCTATAATGGCTCGAAATGTCCCCCACTGCTCATGTGCTGAGCACTGGGTGCACAGTTGGTGGTGTTGTTTTGGAAGCTTGTGGAACGTTTNGGAGGTGGAGCCTTGCTGGAGAAAGTGAGTCTTTAGAAAGAGGAGGGACTTGGGGGGGGTTTAAGTCCTACGCCACTTCCTGTTCTTTCCCTGTGAAGCATGTGGCCAGCTGCTCCTGAAATCCTGAGCCTACTTACACTGCTCATCAGCAGGTATTTTGCCTTTAGCAATGAGACAAGTTACCCACATCCGGCCTATATTCCACAGCCACGTGTTGGAAGCCTTGTTCTCCAGCAGGTGGCGCTGTTTCAGTAAGATGTGGAGCTGTTAGGAGGCAGGGCCAGAAAGGGCAGGTCTTAGTTTGAAGGGGTAATAATCCCCCCTACACACTGTTTCCTGTTGCTCTCTGCTTCCTGTCTGACTCCCTCTGAACAGCTCCTTCCTGCCATCAGGTCGCCCCCCCCATAGTGGAAACCCCTCTGAAACAGTGAACCAAATGTTGCCTCCCAAAAGTCGTTCCTGTCAGCTAGCTAGCTTGGTCACAGCCCCACAAAAGTCATGAGNAAATCACTGGAGGGGGTAATCCAATCAAGCAACTGAGTGTCAGCCAGCAGTTANNGAGACTATCGAGGCCTGTGGGAACTGGAGAGGTCTCCACNGGAGAGTGGTGAGGGAATGAGGGCAGATCCTATGAGGAGCAGNGGCTCGTTTGCATGAGGCTCATGAATGACTCAGTTATGTCAGTATCCGAATTGGAAAGTGAGTTGCTCAGGCTGGGAGGGCTGGGAGAGGTACAAGAGACCCTTTCGTGGAGTCCCCNATCAACAGGATTGGTTGCCCACAGCATTTCAGTAGCAAGAATTCACTAAGTGCTCTCTGACCCTTACCTACCCATTCAGGATAGGGAGGGGAAAAGACTCCCTACAGCCTAACATGTGACGCTCATGAAAACCAGTTGGGCTGACCATGTCTCCACCAAGCACAGACCTCCCCAGAGGTTCGGAGAGATCGCTAAATGGGTTTACCCTTTATCAGGCAGGAGGCAAGGCAGCAACAACGAAGATAGTCACAGGGCAGCGGACCAGGGAGCCAGCAAGGCAGAGAAAGCAGAAGCCACTTACACCGCCTCCCCACCAGCCTGGCCGGCTTTAATCAGAACCATGTGGACAAAATCATGTGTGGCATTTGAGGGACAGAAGTGAAGCTGCTGGGTCTCAGCGCCTGAGTATCAGCTTTGTCCTTGTGTTCCTAATGCCTTTATCTCCTCAGCACAGCACTGCTCAGGAGCCCGGGGGTCCGAGCAGTGACTCTACAGCACTGTCATTTCCCAAGAGGGACAAGCATTCCTCCAGTTCCTCAGGCTCCTAAGCTGAGTCCCAGGAAGATCTTTCTGAAGTGCCGGTCAGACAATGGCAATCTAATACCATCAACTGTTCAGGGACCTCATACTAATGGGAGCAGGAACTCAGCTCCATCCCATTGGCCATCTCCAGGATGACTTGGCTTCTGACACTGAGGCACACACACCCCCACCCCAGGCTGGAGAGTCCAGAATTCACATCCATGTTGCTACCAGCACTGGCACACCTGTGGAGCTCCTTAACCCTGGCCAGGAGCATGTGGACTCCCTGTGTTCTTGTAGGTCCTGCCTCCTCTTCCAGGAAGCCTTCCCTGATGACATGTGTCTATTCTGCCTCAGCTAAGGAGCAACCTGGCTGTGCCTGGGTAACATAGTTTATTACATTCACTGCTGTTCTCTGAGAAAGGGCTTGGATCTTCCTCATCTAACTATCTTGGCAATAATGATGGAGTTTGCAAGGAAAAAGAAGANAGAAATGAGAAAAAGGAGGAAAAGACAGAGAGAGGGAGGATGGTGAGACAGACAGCCTCGATGATGGAGAACAGTACAGCCCCAGGGATTAAACAAGCACCTTGGACCAGCCTTCTCTAATGGGTTATGATGGGTGTGAAATTCTGAGTCATAGCTAGCGGGTGAGCTCACANTGATGGGTGGTCTGCAGTCAAGGGCATAACCAGAACAGACAAGGAGACAAGCTTGCTGAGCCACAGGCTGGGGGCCAAGCTGGGACACAGAAGAGCTTGCATACAGCAATCCCCTTGTCCCATCATGCAGGGCTGCTAGAGTCTACTCCCATGGAGAGGCTCACCTAACAGGCAAGGCTGATCTGCTGNGTAGGGCCCAGCTGGGGCCAAGGGAAGAAGGGTGAGCTTTGGCCTCGGAATAGAAGAGAACAAGGTGCTGAGGATGCTGGGAATGGGAGGGCAGCGATATGTGGGAATCTCCCAAACAGTGAGGGGAGGACNGCACAGTGGCTTGTGCTGACTGCTCAGCTCCCNCAAGACACTGGGAATGAGAACCCTGGCACCTGTCTCCATTCCTGCATGCAAGATAGACATCACTAATCAACCATGTGCCTCCTTCCTGCTGAGTACAGATAGGTCCTCAATGTGCCTTGTCTAGGACTGGGCTCAACTGCCATTTGACTGACATCTATAAACAAAAGGCCCCTGGTTTCTGCTTCTGGGTGCAGGTGGTGTGACAGAGATCTGAGAGTCCGTTCAGAGGCAGGCTGAAGCCCTTGGCAAGTTACTGAGAAAATCTGGAACACCATGGAAGTCAGAATGCCAATTTGTCTCCTGTGCTGTGTTGCTTCTTGGTGTATGGACTGGGGTACAAGCCTGCCTGCCAGCATTTGTGGCAGTTACAAGCCAGGGCGGAAATGCCAGTTGTACCTGCCTCCTGAGAGAACCTGGCTCTTCCCCCAGCCTCAGAGAATCTAACATTCAGCCCTATTCAGTTCCCTACAGAAACAGGCTGGGTGCGTGGGCCCAGGCACACCCACAGGAAGGAGAGTTTTGCCTGCAGCCCTCTGAATGACACAGATCATTTTTGCTNAATTCCAAAAGGTGGCAGCATTCTATTAAATATTCATTTGCTGCTGAGCTGCAGCAGGGGGCCTCCTGGCCAAAGAAACCAGGCAGGAAGGGAAGACTCCCAGAAGAAAAGGGGGGTTGGCAGCACTATCAGGAAGAATGGGGGGCTCTGGCTCCTGCCAGGGAGAAAAGAAAGAAAGCTGTATGCCTAGTTCCAAGGGAGGAAGAAGGTTGAGCATCGTGGGGATGTCTCCATGTGCGTTGATGCCAGGGTGGCCCCCAATTCTTGATGCATATGGTCCTTTTCATTGGTGGAGGGGCAGGACCCAGGATTAACCTCTAATCAGTGAAAATAGCAGATGCAGGNGCANGATTGCTGGGATGGGCATACACAAGTCTGTTCTGTCAGCAAGCACTAGGGACTGGCTCTGGGAAGGAACCTAGGGTGACCTCAGGATACCACAGCCTGTAGTCATGGCAACNAAATAAGCAGAGCAATAGCTTTAGNTAGGTCTAAGGTAACTGCGATGGGGCTGTTCACACTCACTCACACAGGTGCCCCTCCCCTGACACCCCAGACACCACCCCCCTGGCCCCCAGCTGCATTTGGCCTTGTCGGTGCAGGAGGCCGAAGACTGACTCCTTCAGATTGGAACCTCCTCAGTTCAGAAAGCTGCTCCATAGGGGCCTCTTTCCTGAGCCATNCACCCATGCTGGGGTAGGAAGGGTCAGTGACACCGACACAGCAGCTTCTGAGTCACTGGTGCATGCTCCTGTTCAGGTTTGAATGTAAACTGTCCTCACAGGCTCCTTCCTGCCTTTGAACAGTTGGTCCCCAGCTGCGGGGCTGTTTTGGAAGCTTGGAGAACCTTTAGGAGGTGGAGCCTCACTGGGAGCAATGGATCACTGGTTTTATGACCCAGCCATACTGCCGTACTTCCATCCGTTCACTCCTTCCTGACTTCAGGCACAGTGTTCTCAGCAGCCTTATATTCTCCTGCCACCTTGCCTTCCCAGCATGGACTGTAACCCCTCCAACTATAAGCCAAGGGAAAGCTTTCCTACCTTAAATTGCTTCNTGTCAGCCACATTGCCATAGCAGTAAACAATTAAGATAGACAGAATCCTTTTTGGTNTGTGGGTGANCCATCTGGGGTAAATGTGTTTCTTTACATCTCTCCAGAAAAAGTCACACAGCACAAGGGCACAGGACACGTGCCATCCTTGAACTGTTCAAGGGTGTGAGTTGAGACAAGCATTTGACTCAAGATAAGAACTACTTCCTGCGTGCCAAGTCATGCTGGCTGCCACCATTGCCATCCCCATATTCCCAATGCAGGTGAGACACACCTGTTGTACCCAGGAGAGACCTCTCCAGTTGGCAGTGCCAACAGAAAGGGCTGAAGTCAGAGAGCAGAGCTGGCTGTTCCCAAACAATGGTATGGGGAACTGGTGGATAGATTGTCAAGGCTTTAGGCAGTCTGCCTCTTGGGACAGACAAGGACCGAAAGCCCACCACAAGACCACAGCCTGGTCTCATAATCTCATTTCCATTCCTCCAAANGATGTCAGTATTAACACAACAACCAAAAGCCAAACTTCCATACCCCATCAGCTGTTCTGGAAGGCCTCCTTACCAACCCAGAANGGCCGCTTTGTTTAATAAAAGACACCATCAATATTATTTCTACTGCTATGACTAAGGAAAATAACCACCCACTGTAAAAAAAAAATAATAACAGAAGAGTCCAAAGAAAAATGCACAAACCTTCTATTGAGCTGAGCTTCCCATCTGCCTTGCTGACGTCTCTNCCAGCATTGACAGCAAGTGGGAACCTTTGAATATAATTGCATGCAAATGGAACCATGTGATAGATTCTGTATTTCTCCCTCAACAATATGTCACAAGCATCTTTCCAAGCCAATAAACATAAATCCTCACCAGAGAATCCTAGCGGCAGCTTGGAATTAGTTTTTATGGATACATACAATTTGCTTAAACAATGCTTTATTGATGGATATGGGAGGTTCATGTTTTTATTCAAAGCATTTTTTGCTGCTGTAATCATCTGTTCAGTAAACACACAGATGCATCTTCTNACACATGGACTGCCATCCCCCAAGGTACAAATACCTGGAATTTCCTAGGTTCCCATCTGCAGGCTATGGCATTTTGGACTCTGTGGGAACAATGCTTAGTAGATCAAAGNGTGAACACTTGGAAATCCATGAAAAAAAATGGCCTGCTACAAATGACTGGCCCAACTTACGCTGCCTGCAACCAAGGTTGCAAAGATTATGCCCTGTCAACCATTCCCACCAGGTTGAAGACTAGCAGCATTGTGGATACCAGTACTGGGGAAGAAGAAACAGGTGAGGGACCTGAGTCTTCACAGTGTGAATCTCAGCAAACCCCTCACTCCACNGCCCACCAGAGGGACCAGGGGATCCATGGCATCTTCCCTTCCCAGCTTTGCCGAGTAGTGTTTCAGGCTACAGCACCTGCCATACACANGGCTGAACTGCTGAGCACTCTTCTAAGCACTGTGAAAATGAAGACTCTTTGACCTCAGATAACTAACTCAGATGTCAGCCGCTTGTGATGATTTGACTAGAGGATTTCTCAAGTGTCTAATGATGTAAAACTGCACCCAGGCAACAGTCCAGTTTTCCCTTTCAGTACAATCTTCATTGATTACCCAGGCTAGTCAACAGCTGATTGCCAAGCAGGCCTGATACTGGGTAACTCTACCCAACGGTGGGGTCATGCCTGTGTTCCCAGCGTAGCTGGGGTAGGCTAGGCTAGGCTATGATCTTTGCTGGTCGTGTGTATGAACTAAAAATATCTACTGAAGATATCTGCCATATAAGGTAGTTTCATCAGAACCTAACCCCATCACAGGCCAGAGCTCCCCTTCACAAGCCTCTGTACCACTGTGATGATTAACAGTGACTGTCANCTTCACTGGATCAAGAATCACCTAGCCGCTGTGAGTCTCTGNGAGTTTCTAGATTGGGTAAACCGAGAAAGGAATATCCGCACCTTAAATATGAGCAGANACATCCTGGGGTCCTGGAATGTACAAAAAGGAGAAAGTGGGCTGAGCACAGGCTCTCATCTGTCTCTGTCCTGACTACAGAGTCAATGAGTCCAGCTGCCTCTACAGTCCTGTCACCATGCCTGCCTTCCCCACCACAATGGACAACATCCTCTCAAATTGCCAAAGCAACCCTTCCTCATTTAAGTTTCTTCCTGTTGAATGCTTGGTCACAGCAGTAACTGAGGGTGGGTTTCCTCACTCACACAGGGGCACAGAAGTAGCACCTACCACTTAGGGTCGCTGAGGGAGCATCCATCATGTGCACAGACAGGGCACACTCATGCAGCCACAGAGTGGGACAGGAAAGTCAGCATGTGCATGTCACTTCTGGCTGTCCTTTTCAGCCTCTTATCCATCATAAGAGACTGGGATTCATTGTAAAAAATGTAGCTTTAGGGAGACAGACCGAGGTTAGTAGCCGTCTCTACAGATTGAAATTGGCACCATTTGGGACACAAAGAATGAGAGAGAAGGAAGCATGTGAAATATGAAAACCCAAATCCACAGCCGACTTCAGCCAGGCCTGACTCAATCCAGCCAATGCAAGCCCTTCAATGTACTCATTCTCNATCACCACCCACTGTCCTGCCAAATCCAGTTTGCTCTTGTTCCCACATCATGTTTAACTCAACTTACTTCTTGAATTAACTAAGACCTTGCAAAGGACATCACATACCACCATCTTAAGTGAAAAACCAGTGTAGTTTGTTGTAAATATAGAGAACATAATGACAAGCTAACTAGGTAACAGTGAGAGAAAACCAGTACGCCNAGTGAATGAAGCCCACAGTCTCCAGCAGTCTCCAGGCAGACCCACAGAGGAAAGGCACCGTGCACCACTGAGCAGCACCCAGGAGCTTCTGCACAGGAGATGGCAGAAACGTCAGGCTCATGGCCACTGTCCCCATGGATGATTCTCAGAAGTTGCTTGGGAATCTACCTCCAGCTGGCTTTGTTCACAGTCACATGACCCAGAGACTCCCAAGTCCAGAACTATAATGCATTGACTCAGTATCATACAGCATCCTCACCTTCTCATGACAAC
>LZPO01017330.1:228122-240278 GCA_001675575.1 Neotoma lepida
AAAAGTAAAACGCCTATGGTTCTTATGCACCTTATTTTCTGAAACAGTGTCTCTCACTGGAATTGGCACTCACAGATTCATCTAGGTTGGCTAGTCAGTGAATCCCAGGGACCTACATGTCAACACTGGCCAGAACACTATGGGTAGGGATTCATTTATTGAAATTTTGAAATAAAAGTTAAAATGAGCTCACATAGTGGGAGAAATTTTAGAATTTATTTGGAGTTCAGTTATGCGGACTAGATACAGAAACAGCTCGCTGACTTTCATGGGGAATGTAAAGAAACAACATACACACTACCACTCCCCCACCTACTCCCAGGGCAGGCAGTACTAATAGATTGCTGCATTTTATGGTGAGATAGAAANGACCTAAGGTGCTACTGATCCGATCCAGCTAACACACCAGCTAACAGGAAGTCACATGAGGGCAGAGGGAGGACCCCAGAGTTAAGCCAAGACAGGCAGAGTCTTCAGCCACACATTTCCTCAGTATCCCCATCCAGGCCTGGCTAGAGTTTATGTCACCCAGAATTTCAGGTACCTTTCCTGCTGTTATGATAAAACACCGTAACAAAAACTTCTTAAGGGAGAAAGGGTTCTGGCTCACAGTTTAAGATACCAACGACCATGGCAGGGCAGTCAAGAGTTGAAAGTCACTATTGCATCCACCATCAGGAAGCAGAGAGCAGAGAATGTACACTGCTGCTCAGCTCCCTCTCTCCACTTACAAAGACCAGGATCCTAACCAGGGAATGGTGCCACCCACAGAGGGCAGGTCTTCCCGTTTGATTCCATATAGTTGATATATTTGATAATATAATCACAATAACCCCACACAAACATCCCAGAAGCCCATCTCCTGGGTGATTCCAGATAAATTTTGTCAAGTTGGCAATTAACACTAAATATCACACCTAGGATATGACTATATATCCCATGCCCATGTCCANCATAGAGGCAGCCAGTGCTCCAAGCCTATCTTCATGTCACCTGTGNTCCACAGGCTTGTCTCCAATCAACCTGTAGTAAGGACCCCAGGCTGCCCTCAACCCACTACAACTCCNAAAATGCCAAGCAGGTACCAGGGAGTGTTCCTTGTCCCTCTGCTTTGAAGATGGGAGATTAAATTTAGCTCCTATTCACAGATGTTAAATTCCTGGCCTTACTCCGAGCAAAGAAATCAACGTGCCTGCGCTCAGCGTTCTCCCCTGGAACAGGACCACTTCCAGCAATTCATTTGACTGACTGTGTCTCCTATTACCATGTAAATTGTTTCAGACTGCAGGAAGAAAAAAAAAGTGTTAATCTCCTCTCAGTAAGTCATAAAATAAAGAAATCAATTTCAAGGTCAATTTAGCCTGAATAACACCTGCTGCCCTTCCCCGTCACACACGGGCTCCTCAGGAACGCTACNCTGTTGTCTATGGTGTCGAGAAGTAGATGAGAATGTGGGTCTCGTGTCAGGTGGGGTTATGCCAGGGGAGACCCTGACCTCATTGCCCATTCATCCTGAGTGTGAGCTCGGGGTGGACAGGGTTAATGAGACCCAGTAAAGTGACCCTCTGCAGGCCCAGGCAGGGCAGGAGAAGGAGAGCCACAGGGCCACCAGACGGCAGATGACTCCTGGAAAGTTAATCGACCTCTCTGAGCCTTCAGGTCTGCAAGTGTAATTACTGAAGATGCAATGAGCACTGGATGATTTTGCAAGCCAATCCACTGTGGAATTTGTCACATGTTAGATAGCCCAGGGAGCTGTCCCTGACAGCTATGTGTATGTAGCTCTCCATGGTACTGTGTAGATGGTGTTGATGTGTCATTAGAAGCTTGGCCCTCAGGGTGGTGCAGTTAGGTAGTGGTGGAGCCTCCGGGAGGATGTCCTCGGTACACTGGAGGTGCCATCTTGGAAGCTGGTTCTCTAGGGACNATCTGGTAGTCTTAGTGGGTCTCACCTCCCCCTCTACTGGCTCTAGAGGTGGTTGGTCACCTGCTTCCACACACATTGCCACCATTGCCACCCATCTGCAGGTGCCTCATGCCAGGCCAGTGACCTTCCAAACCGTGAGCTCAGAAAGCCTCTCTGTGAAGTAGCTGCCTCCTCGGCTAAGGCTGACCAAGGCTCCTCACCAACAAGTAGCCGAGGGTAGCCGTTAAGGAAAAAGGCCCAGGAACCCCAGCTGGCTTTGAGCTATCTGTGAACTGTATCAAACTGAATGAAGCATCTGGCCTCCATGCTCTGGGCCTCTTCCTCCAGAAGATAGAAACCATGATGTTACTAGTTCTAGAAAGAGAACCTCCTCCTCNATCTCCTCCTCCTCCACCTCTTCCTCTTCCTCCTCTTCATCCTCCTCTTCTACCTCCTCCTTTTTGTTTTTTGCTTTGTTTGGTTTTGAGACAGGGTCTTGCTTTGTAGCCCAGGCTGGCCTTAAGCTACTGATCCTTCTGCCTCGGTCCCATGCTGTCCCATCCATCATTATCTTCATTTTGTGAACAGACTAGACTCAGAGGGGTAGAGTGACTTAGTCAAGGTCGCCCANNGTAGAAGGGACTAGAGCTGGAACTCTGTGATTGGCAGCTGTCCACAGCCACAAGACACTCACCCTTACCCACGGTGAGGAAGAAAGGTGTGGCTAGGGCACATGGTGTTTCCTCCCTTGACCCTTCACGTCAGTGATGAGGCTCACATAATGGGCAGCAGCTACTCAGGGCAGGTCCACCCAAGAGGGGAAAGCATTCTCAGGGCATTTCCTACAATGAGGTGGCTCTCTCCAGTCCTCTGCATACCACTGTCCCAGTCCTAGTCTCCTCGGACTACTGCCCTANCNGGGTATGCTGTTGGTCAGCCATATCCAGGTGACTCAGGTGTCCACAGGGAACTTCAACAGCCTAATCCACCCTTGAGATTTCTGTTCTCCCAGAGCTGGCTCTGCATTCCCATCCACCCATCCAATCAGCAACCTCTCCCACCCTACCTGTGACACATCTGTCCCACTTTGACTCCCTAGACTAACCCTTAGGTACAGTTCAATGTCACCACAACTCTACCTTGCATTCCCCGCAGTCCAGTCTCCACCCCACAGCCAGAGGGGTCATTTCCCTGAACACACTGGCTCCCATCTCTCTAACACACACCACCAGGCCTCTGCCCTACAGAGTGTCACTCANGGTTTCCACGGGGATGTGCTGGGACCTGAGGTCCCTCAATGGTAGACACATGGAGTGCATATCTTACATATTGACACTGGGACTTTCCCAGCAGAGGTGCCCAGGGCTCTGATGGAAAACTAGGTGTGGGGACCTCAGCATTAGTAGGACACTGGCTGTGTCCCTCAATGCAAATGAAANACAAATGTCAGAGGGAGGGCACTCAGCTCTGTGCCGTGATTCCCAGTCAACTTATTCAAAGATTCTTAGACTGAAACTTTAACTCCTGACACCCACTTAAGTGTGAGGTTCCTTGGTATGCTCCCAGACAGTAGTGAATATGGCTATGGTTTCGCCCTAAAAGGACTCCACCCCATTGCTTTCACCCAGCCTGGGCCCCCACCCATCTTCTGTTGCCATGGACACGTGTNATCTGCATTTTCTGTAAGAAGTGAACATCAACATTTCTGGATATTTTTGCTCAGTCCATTTTCCAAGTTCATTAGATTATGGCTTGAGCCAGAGCTTCAGCTGTTCGAAGTTTCATGGCTATCTATGTAGGAGCATACTTCTGGGCATGTGCAGGTGGGCAATGGCAAAAGTCAACCTAAGATGTCATTCCTCAGGAGTCCACCACCTTGCTTTTTGAGACAGTCTCCCACTGGATCTAGGGCTCCTTGAGTAGGTCAGGCTGCCTGGCCAGTGAGCCCCATGGATCCTCCTGTCTCTATCTCCCCAGAACTGGAATTAGAAGACCTAGCCTCCATGCCTGGCTTTTTGCTAACATAGGTGCTGGAGATTTGGTCCCCCAGCTTGCAAGGCAAACACTTAACTGAGCCACCTCCCCAACCGCTCCTTTGTTCTGCCCCCCGCCATTTTATTTGGGAGTAGGGAGAGCACATGTCAAGANNTATACGTGGAGATCAAAGGACAACTTCCACCATGTTTATCCTGGAGATCAAACCCAGGTCCGTGGTCCTGGTGGTGAGTACCTTCACCTACAGTCACCTCACCAGGCCTCCATTGTGCTTTGTAGCTGAANACCTCCCAGAGTGCAATGACCTACCTGTTTATCCCCTGACCTGTGGACAGACTCCTGAGGTNTTTCCAGCCTCTGAGTCTTGTGAATAACATTCATGCCCCAGTGGTCATAAGGACTCCTTGTCCTCTCTTCTTGGTGTGCACAGTGGAGACACTGTGTCACTGTCACCCATAGTTGGAGGAGTTGCTCGGCTGCAGCCACAGCTTGTCACCATGCCTGAAGACTGGCCACGAGGGCCCTGGTTGCCCCACCTTTTCACCCACACTTGCTATGACTTGACTGTCCAGTTCTGTTGGTGCCCATGCATGGGCTGTGGATCCCCTGGGGCTTTCATATGCCTTTCCCTGGTGACTAAGAAATGATCCTCTGCCCCCGTTGTGCTGTCTCTGGGCACCTTGTGTGTATCTTCTTAGGAGAGATGCCTGTTTGGAGCCTTTGACGGTGTCACCATTGGGCAATCCCTGTATTGCTGGATGGGGACAAGTAAGCAACTAAGCACATCGTCAACATCTAAGCACAAATCCCTCTCAGAAAGGTGGTTTGCCGATAGCTTCTCTGTTGTAGAACACTGTCCTCTAACCATGATGGCTGTTGCCATCCTAATTATGGCAATTGCAGGCGACTCTCCACAAGATCAAGCCTGTACTCATCTGTTAAAACAAGGACGAGAGTAGAAAACCATCCTAGAGAGCTGCTGTGAGGCCTGACAAGTGAATGTGTGCAGGTCTGAGGCCAGCGCCTCACACCCAGGAGTTCACTGATACCATCNACATTGTCGCTCTCGCTCACTCACCACTGAGACCCAGAGAGGCTTGAGACATA
This sequence comes from Neotoma lepida, assembly GCA_001675575.1. Taxonomy (NCBI): domain Eukaryota; kingdom Metazoa; phylum Chordata; class Mammalia; order Rodentia; family Cricetidae; genus Neotoma; species Neotoma lepida. Next base: position 233,131 of record LZPO01017330.1, read on the forward strand.
CAGCTCTCAGAGACAGAGTCTGGGTGACTGGTGTGTGTCTTCTCTCCTCTGCACTTGGGGCACACTGGAAACTGCCTCTTCTAGAAAACTCCCCAGCTGTGACTCACCAGGGAGAGAGGGAAGCCCAGGAGTTTTAGATCCAGGCGGCAAGCCTGGGTTGTAATCCCAGCTCAGCCCTTGCTTCACTGCATGATCCTAGGGGGTAGTTTGACCTCTCTGATTGGTCTCACCACCCTTAGTAGGTAATCAAACATCAGCTTCTCAGTGCACAAGGTTGGTGGCGATGCCTGCCACCATCCAGTGCCATCGAGGTGAGGTGACACCCTCATTTTGTGAAGCTGCATCAGGCTCCTCTTTGACTGGATTTGCTCCAGAAGTCTGTGCACACAGAGCCCTGGCTCCTGGGCCTGTCTCAACCCCACTTCCCATAATACAGCAGAGGGAGGGGCTTCTGAAACTCAGGCCATCCTAGGATGGGTATTCCCCATGGCCCAGCTTCTGTAAAATAATTACAGGTTTGAATGTGGATCTGGTGTTGAACAACTGCAGTCAGAAGCCGCCTTCTGTTCAGAACAGCTGCTGCCTCAACACCATCCCTGCAGTATGTCTTAGTCCCACACCCACAGACATTCACAAACCCTTTGCTGACACCAGGAACACCCCTTTGCCCCCACAGAACCTCCACTTTTTTCCTAACACCCAAACTTCTGACTTGAGCCAGCAGGCCTTGCAGATGGCCAGCATCACACTCTCTCCATCTTCCTCATCCTCTCCCCTTTGCCCTGCCATGCACCCCAACTACATGGCCTCTCTTCTTGCTCCTCAGAGCAGCTGTCACTCAACCTGGGAGGCTCTTCTGCTAGCTGAACCCCTCCATNTGCTACAGGTCAGAGTGTGACCAGCACCNCCTCCTGGAGCCTTCCCTGATGCANCACTCCTGGTACAAGGAATGGCTGGGACAGCTCTTGCAGCAGTCTGCCTGTTAGCTCTGTGATATTTCCTGAAGCTATGATGATTGATGAGCATGGGCTGTGTGGTGGTTTGAATAGGAATAGACTCATGTGTGTGAATGCTTGGCCCGTAGGGAGTGGCACTATTAGGAGGTGTGGTCTTGTTGGAGGAAGTATGTCACTGTGGAGGTGGGTTTTGAGTCTTATAAGCTCAAGTCCAGCAAGTGTGACAGTTTTCTCTTCTGCTGCCTATGGATCAAGATGTAGGACTCTCAGTTCCTTCTCCAGCACCATGTCTGCCTGTGTGCTGCCATGTCCCACCATGATGATAATGGACTGGACCTCTGAATCTGTAACCACTCCAATTAAATGTTCTCNTTTATAAGAGTTGCTGTAGTCATAGTGTCTCTTTACAGCAATAGAACCCTAGCTAAGATAGGCTTTTTACACAATTACCACCTGGATAACCATCTCCCAGTGGACCTGTATGTCCTGACAATGTCCCACAAATGCTATGTGGTTCTAACCCCACAGAGAGTTCCTGAGTATGAGGTGTATACATAATTAGACAAGTGAATTGTTCATCCTCATACATGCGGAGTCTTTGTGTCCATTTTCTTGCTTGCATTTTGTTAAGNCAGAGCCTAATATAGGCAAGATTGGCTTCAAACTTATTGTAAATCTGAGGTTGATCTTAAAGCCCNGCTCCTTTCAAGTGCTGGAATCACAGCTGTGCACTACCACATCTGGTTTATTCAGAGCTTCAGACAGAACCCAAGATTTGGGGTATGTTAATCAAGAACTCTCCCAACTGAACAACATCCTCCCTCCTCGTTGCTATGCCTTGCTATGTAGAGCCCAGAACATTCAAAGTCTTTCATCTGAGCTGGCATGGCTTTAAAGCAGATGTGTATGTTAGCAGGAAACAGGTGAGAGGTAGCCTCTTTTGCCATACCTTCCATCCTGTCAAGCAAGTACAATGTTATGGCTGTGAATGTGGGTGTTCCATGTATCCAGAAAGACAGATGAACTACTCCAGATCATTGAAGACCTGTCCTGGGCAGGGTATCATATGCTTGTAATCCAAACACTCAGGAGGCTGAGGCAGGAGAATAGAAAGAAAGGCCCTGTCATATCACACCTTAAAAAAAAAACAAAAAAAACAAAAACAAAAAAAAACTCCTTGTGTGCTGTCCTTCCTCCAAGGTATTAAGTTCAAGGGAAATGCCCCTTTTGTGGTATCCTGCCCCAGGAAACCTTCTGGGCTGTCCTTATCCCCTGTGGACATCACCGTTCAACCCTGACACTGGGGAGAGTGGATTAGCACATGGGTTATGACAGACATATACCACCATCTGCTCCACAGCTGCTCGAGGCTGGGATGTCCTCTGGGCCAGTCCATCAGTGNGTCTTTAATTAAATTTGAGGATAGGAGCCTGCCTACCCACCCCCTGCCTATGTGCAGAGCCAGGGTCTAGGCAAGCTAAGGAAGGTAACGTCAGTCTTCTCCCTAAAGATGCACAGGTGGGAAACCTAAAGTCACAGGAAGCAGATGGTGACCCCTGTCACCAGAAAAAAGGAAGTATGGAAGCAGCATGGTCAGGAGAAGAAAGCTCACTGTAGGAGTGGCTTCTGGCCAACATGTGCCAAGCTGGTGGCCTGGCATCAGAAACCAAGTCTCCCCAGGTGAAGTGGGAGAAGAGCAGACAGCAGCAGGAAGACTGCTCCCAATCCACGGGCAACTCCTCTGCCTGATGGGTACTTACCCACACCACACAGCACAAGCAAGGCCACCCAGCCACAGATTATTTCCTTAAATCGCCAAGCAGTCCTAAGTCTGCTCTTGGATCAAGTGGAATCAACCAGCTGGCCAGAGGAACCCAGAGAAGAGAGACAGAGACGTCACCATGCTCAGCCNNGATACAGGGCTGGCATTCTCCCAATGTTGTGACCGTGTGAAAGCCAGGTGAGGCAGCTAGAGAGGAAGCAGGCATGGGTCCTGTCCAACAGGGACTCACAGAGACCTGTAGAGGTGTCACACAATAGTTATGGCACTAGTAGGTAGTTAACATAGAATAAAAGTCCTAGGAAAGACTTGGATATAGCTCAGTTGGTAGGTTGCTTGCCTAGCATTCACAGAGCCCTGAGTTCCATCTCTGGTACCACATAAACTGGATGTGGTGGTATAGGTCTGTTCCCAGCACTGGGAAAGTGGAGACATGAGGACCTGAAGCTTGTGGCCATCTTCTGCCATATAGGGAGTTCAAGGCCAGCCTCTACATGAGACCCTGACTAAAATTAGTAGTTTTTTTTTAAGCCATGAGAGATATCCAAGGTGCTCCAAGAAAATCCCTTGAGCACAAGCCTGGGAAGCTTTCCCCACAGACAGACCAAAGGAGTGAATGGATTGACTGAGGTTCCCAGAGTTGATACTTCAGGAAGCAAAGAGGTTCTGTGAAGATGACTCCCTAGTCACAGGATAAGCTAGGAAGACACTGCATTTAAGGCGTGCAGTTGATGGAAGGTCATAAGAGGAATTCAAGAACTAAGGGGCCTATGGAAGTAGGGGGAAGGGACATACAGAGTGGGGTAGGGGGTGATAGCCTAGGACTAGAGGGGTCCAGGGGATGACTGGGGTATCCCCACAGCAGCAGCCAGAAACTATTCCTGAGTCAGAAACCCCTGGAGAAAGGTTATTGGTTAAGACTATGGGGCCAGCTTTGACCCTGCTGGAAAACCCGAGATGTGACCATTTCATGCACTTGGACCACAGGCATTGCAGGAACCTGACCACAGAGCCCTGTGGAGACTTTGATCTTGATTTTTGTCTTCATTTAACCGGGATTGCCTACAAGGCTCATTATCACTGCTTCGCAGACAGGTTCTCGGGATCCGTTTGATTTCTAGAAAACTTTGAAAGGGCTCAGAACTACCAGCTGTCAGGGGATATTAATAAAACAATAAGGTTGCCTGTGTAGGGGGAGCCCCACTGCAGGGCACTTGCAGGACGCACCTGGTCTCTTGGCCACACTGCCTGGATTGGAATTGAAGATTCTTTCATGCCAACCAATAAACTCAGAAATGTCAGGCTGCAGGCGAGATTTTCCTCATGGGGCTCAGGGTCCAAGGTCCTTCTTGGGTTGTAGGAAGGATGCAGCACGTGAGATCAATCTTTTATTCTTCCTTCCTCATTCCCTCTCTTGCTTGATCTCGTTCTCAACACAGATACACACACACACACACACACACACACACACAGCTGTCTCTTATACACATCTAGATGTGTATAAGAGACAGCCAGAAACCAAAATAGTAGTTTTTGCAAGTGTGGGCAAGTGAACCCCTTCCTAGGAAAAACATCAGAAATTATATTCACCCCACCCCAAACCTCTTTCCCAATCTAAATGTTTACCTGTTTGGGAGGGGGAGGGAAACAGGGATAGAACCCCCGTTACTAGGGCTTTGCACATGCCAGGACGCACTCCCCCACTGAACTCCCCAAGCCCTGTTTTGCTCTTTCTTTTCAAACAGAGCCCAGGCTAGTCTTGAACTCCCAGGCTCAAGCAATCCTCCTGCTTCGGACTATCAAGCTCTGGAACTTGACAAGCACACAGCACTATGCCCAGCTTTGAAATTTTCTCTCTAAATATGACTTGTCCTCATTTTCCTGGTCCCATCTGAGGCCCTTTATTTTANGTAAAACTAAAAGAAATCTCTAATGTTCCACTGAGTTGTTCCTAAGGACAGCCATGTTATTTCACCCTAATGATTATTTGCCCCAGTCTGTGAATAATAGGCTTTTTGCTGGGACAGGAATGTTGATGTTGTTTGATTACGGGATACTGTCCCAGAATTCTACATAGGGTACATGGGAGGGGGGGATGACATGACATGTAGTCTATGCCTGANACTGCCTTGCTAAAATCTGAAAGGATGAATTCTGGACCACTCCTGGCCATGGGAAGTTGTAGAGTGACAGGATGGTGACCAAACCTCTCATGGCATGCTCACTTTCTGTCCAGGCAGGTACTGGGTGGGGCCCTGAGGGCAGGCTGCTCCAGCTGGGGTCAGAGATTATTGCAGGGCTCAGGCTGCTATGATCCGGACACAGGTAAGGCTCTGTTTCCCCGTGAAATGCCAGCTGACAAAGGCACTTTATGATTTAACATTAACCATGTTTGAGGATGGAGGTGGGNCCACCCTCAAAACAGATCTGTGCCTCCCTAACTCTTCCCCAGCCNGAAGGNACACCTGCTTCCTCTTCCNAAAGAGGGTACTATTAGCTATAAAGTCAGCACAAAACACCCAGAATTGGCTGCTTCCCAGTCTCACAACATAACTACCCATGCTTTTATCTGGGAAGACTTTTCCTTCACCAGNTGAAATGCATAGCTAGATCATCACTCCAGGGTTCCTAGGATTGTTTAAGACAGACGAGGAGCTGGGAAGATAGCCCAGTCTGTAAACTGCTTATTGTGTAAACATGAGAACCTGAGTTCAACCCCCAGCACCTACATGAAAAGTCAGGCATGGTGGCACATGCCTATAATCCAGCCCTGGTGTGCTGGTAGTTTTATGTCAATGGGACGCAAGTTGGAGTCATTTTGAAAGAGGAAACCTCAACTGAGGAAAATGTCCCCACCAGATTGGCCGGTGANTAAGCCTGTAGTGCATTTTCTTGACTGATGATTGATATGGGAGGGTCCCAGCACACTGTGGCCAGTGTAACCCCTTGGCAGGTGGTCCTAGGGTCTATAAAGAAAGCAAGCTGAGCAAGCCATGAGGAGCAAGCCAGTAAGCAGCACCCCTCNGTGGCCTCTGCATCAGCTCCTGCCTCCAGGTTCCTGCTCTCACTTTCATCAGTGATGGACTGTAAGGTGGAACAGTAAGGTGAAACAAACCCTTTCTTCCTGTCTTAGTGAGGGTTCCTACTGTTGTGGCGAAACACCATGACNAAAATGCAAGTTGAGGGGAAGGTTTGTTTGGCTTAAACTTCCACATTTCTGTTCATTACTGAAGGAAGTCAGGATAGGAACTCAAACAGGGCAGGATCCTAGAGGCAGGAGCTGATGCAGAGACCATGGAGGGGTGCTGCTTACTGGCTTGCTTCCCCAGGCTTGCTCAGCCTGCTTTCTTATAGAACCCAGGACCANCTGCCCAGGGATAGCACCACCCACCATGGGCTGGACCGTCTCCCAATAATCACTAATTGAGAAAATGCCTTACGGCTGGATCTCATGGAGGCATTTCCTCAACTGCGGATCCTTNCTCTCTGATGACTCTAGCTTGTGTCAAATTGACACACAAAACCAGGCGGTACACCTCCCAAGTTGAATTTGGTCATGGTGTTTTATAACAGGAATAGAAACCCTAAGACACTTGAGGATATTGAGACAGATGGATCCCTGTAGTTTGTTGGCCAGGAAGTCTAGAGGAATCAGTGAAATCCATATCTCAGTGATCCTGCTCAAAAATCATACACCTGANGGGTGAAATCAGGGTGCGCTCTGGCCTCTACATGCACAACATTTACCCACACCCACATCACACATACATACACACAGTGAAATGGGGTGAGGGGAGAAGCTTAGAACCATCAATATCAGAACAGCAGCTTTCTTCAGAAAATGTGGAGATGGGGAAGGAAGTGGAGAGGGCAACTTCAGCACAAGGCTGTCGGCCTCTGAAATGACTCCTAACGGATACCAGGCCTAGTTCCTCTTTAATATGGCACAAGTGCCATAACAAGCCACTCTTGTAACTTAATAGCTCCCCTCCATCCAACCAATAACAGCCCTACAAGATCCCTTGCTGGGGTTGACTGAGTTTGGAAGCACTTGGACGCACTGTGCCTTGTTCCTTGCCCTCTTAAAAATGTCTGAGCTTCGCTTCCCTGTTGAGCAGCAGCTCAGAGCCTCAGCCGCCCAGAAGAACCTTTCAGACACAGGCTTTGATGGCGATCTCTGTAACAAAAATGCAAGAAGGCCAGGAGATGGTGAGTTGACAGGTGGACAGCGTCTCCATCCAGAAACTGACGTTCCGTGTCACCTACTGCTTATGAAAGCCAAACAGCGTCCGCACCCTGGGAAAAGGGTGCCAGCATGCACATCATTATAGAATCATCTGGAAATCACCACACATTTACTAAGCAATTCTAAGGACTGACAGATGGGGGAAAAAATAGCCCCTGAGGGTAGG
>LZPO01017330.1:264333-274730 GCA_001675575.1 Neotoma lepida
AATCATTCCCCAACCCGCAATAGTATCTTTTCAGTTAAAAATGTCATCTGCAAATTAGGATATTCTGATTACTTCATTTTCCTATTTTTAAAAATGACTTTTATGTCTTTCTCTTGCCTTATTAGAGTGACTCATTCTAGCACTGAGAAAGGCAGGAGCAAGCCCTGTGTCCTTCTTGCTCTAAAAGGAACATTCCATTTCTGGACGTGAAGACTGAGGAGGAGGTTTTCAGATGCCTGTTTCTACTAGACTGGAGAAATTCCTTCCCTTTTTCTGTCAGGAAATCTTTTCAATCAGGCGTGGAGGTTGGGTTCTGTCTAAGGAAGGAACGGGATGCGGTTCNGGTCTAAGGAATGCATTCTACNTTCACTGACATCATCACATGGTTTTCACTCTTTGTTTCTGGGTATAATGAGTTTTATGGGTTAGATATGTTTGGTTTGGGTTTTGGTTTAGATTTGGTTTTGTTTCTTCAGACTGGGTCTCATTTTGTAGCCCAGGCTAGCCTTAATCTCAAGATCCTCCTGCTCCAGCCTCCAGAATGCTAGGATCACAAGCCTTCACAACTATATTCAGTATGTGGGTTGATTTTTTTTTTTTAATATCAAACTAACACAACACAAGCCACCTCAGGCCATGACGGTTTATCCAGTTTAGATGTTACTGGACCGGATCTGCTCATTTTGTTCAAAGCATTTTCAGCCATACCTTTGAGAGTTATTGGCCTGTGGTTTCCTTGTCAGTCTTTGGCATGGGGAGTGGTGGCCTCATGGAATGAGGTCAGAACACTCCTCCAGCTTTCTAGAACAATCTATGCAGAATTAGTGTGGCTTTGTCCCTAAATGCTTGTCAGGCCTAAAGGAGGAGCCATGTGGATCTGAATTTGCTTTGGAGATAGGTTGTAAACTAGGAAAATACTCTTTAAAAATAGGAATGGGAGGTGTGGCTCAGTTGGTAGAGTGCTGGCCTAGCATGCCTTAGGTCCTCAGTTCGAAACTNAGCACTTCNTCACTGGATATGGTGGTTCGGCCTGTAATCTCAGCAGATGGCAAGAGAAGGCAGGAGGACCTCAGTCTGGGCTACATGAAACACTGTCTCAAAAAATAAAAAGATATAGGGTTAGTCGGTTTCCCTGGGTCTTGAGTGGGTCTTAGTAGTACATATCTTACTCTAAAGTTATTGCTAATATGCCCCTTGGTATCTTTATGACATAAATGCATCTTTTTAAGTTATAAACCCACGGAGACCCACCTGCCTCTACCTGCCAAGTACTGAGACTAGAGGCATGTGCCACTGTGCCTACCATCCTTTCCTTTCTGCAGTCTTGCCCCTGAGCTTGAACCCTAGCCCTATTTTCCTTGCTTTGATAGACCAACATTCCACCTGGAAGCCTCAGTCCATGGCTGCCCCCTATGAATACTTTCAGCCCTGTAAAACCTAGAAAAGTCTTCACATAGCTTCATGGGGGAAGAAATCTTCATTGGCACAGCTTGATTTGTTGCTGCTTTTGATGGTTTGTATATTTGCTTTTGCTATATTTGTATATAACAAATTTATAATATGTATGATGTATATATGATGTATATATAATACATATGTTCTGTTTTAATTTTTAATTACATTTTAAATGTGTTATCTGGGGCAGCGTGTGCACAGTGCACATGTGGAAGTCAGAGGACAACTTTCTGCAGCTGTTGCCTCCTCCTGTGGGTTCTGTGGTCGCAGGAGGGATGTCACTTAACAAGCATCTTCCATCTGCTGAGCCGTCTCTCCAGCCCTTGTCTTTGTTTGAGGTTTTACCGGTAGATGAAGTGAGGTTGCTTGGAAACAGTTGGGTCTGTGGGAGAGTTACTTTTAAGATCTGTTTGATGAGAACAGAGCCATGTTCAGGCTGTGTTTACCCCATGACTAAGGCAAGGCCCTTGTGACTGACCAGTGTGACCTGAACCAAGGGGCCTGACCTTAGCTACTTTCCTCATTACTGGGACCAAATACCTGATAAGAAACCCCTTAAGTGAGGAAGCCTTTATTTTGCTTTTAGCTTGAGGAGCCACAGTCCATCATGGCAAGGAAGGCATGAGGTAGCAAGCCACACTGCATCTGCAGTCAGGAATCAGAAAACAGACAAAGATGGGGCCTGGTTATTAAACCTCAAGGCCCACTCCCCAGTAACCCTCTTCCTTCCGAAAGGTTCCGTCTCTTAAAGGGTCCACAACCTTTCAAAACAGAGCCACCAACCAGAGAGCAAGNGTCCAAACACAGGAGCCCATAGTGGACATTCCACGCTTAATCCACAACAGGCTCCCTGAGGAAGCAGGTGTCTTCTCCATACCCCCAGGTACTCATCCCTCTAAGCCTTATGAGAGGTTCTTCTAATAACCCTTCCCTGCCTGGGTCCCTGGGATGACCCTAACCTTCCGGGACCCTGCCTTACTGATGACCTTAGATAGTAAGACAGCAATGACAAAACCAGAGAAGAACTAAGCATCCTAGTCGACCTGCTTACTGCAAAGCTCAAAGGCACTGCTGTTACAAGCTGACAGTCCCCTCGCTTTAAATCAATGTGTTTGTGAGTAACAGGAATTATTGTGGGTCTTTTTATCCACTTCAAGTCTGTTCTCTTGCTGTTTTCCTAGTTTGGGCAGAAGAGTATCAATGTACAGTGAGATTAATATCCGACCTATTAAATAAGGACGGCTCCACATGAGGAAGAGGGAGGCTGTTTCGTGGGATGGTGTTCAGAAGGTCCAGAAACAGCTGGGAAAAAATCCACAGTGTGGACAAACCACATTTTCTTTATCCGTTTCTCTACTGATGGATACCTGGGTGGGTCCATAGCTTAGGTATCCTGAAAGTACAGGGAAATGGCATAACAAGAGACTGTGGAATTAAGCAAATTAGTTCAGTCTCAGAAATATCGTTAGCAAGTCTTCTCTCCTTTGTGGGCCTGGGGTTTATATGAATCAAAACTAAGTAGGGAAATAAAGGAGATTAACAGAAGGAGGAGTGTTAGGGAATGTGGGGTGTGCTCAAAATACACTCATATATTCCCATGGAAATGGCCATATGTGATCTAGTGCGATACATTAGAAAGGAGAAGGTAGAGTCAGGAACTACTCAGCAAGGGCTCAGACCTTTAAACACGACCCTGCTCAGAGCACAGGCCTTGCCTGCGAAGTCAGTCAAGACAGAGCTCACCAGGCCTGCTCCACTACACATAGCTTTAACTGAAGTAGAAACCTTTGCTTAGACTTTTTATTGCACTAAAATGATTAATTAGAGCAAAATATAAAGAATTAGAACCAGAGGTCAAGTAAAATTATGTGCTTGATTCTCTAATCCAGCACCTCTCATCCTAACACACAGAGCAGGCAGCCAGACAGCTCCTTAAAACTGCAGATTTGGAGACTGGGGAGATGGATAAAGTTCTTGCTTCCAAGAATAAGGAGCAGGATTTGATACCCAAAACCCACATAAAGGTCCCACTAGCATGGCAGCTGCCTGTAATCCCAGCACAGTGGAGAGAGGAGAAAGCTGGCTGATGGCAAGCAAGCAACAATACATGTTTCTCTCTCTCTCTCTCTTTCTCTCTCTCTCTCTCTCCCTCCCCCCTCCCTCCCTCCCTCCCTCTCTGCTTGTCACTGTGGACACAATGCTTCAAGTTCCTGCCTTGACTTCCACAGTGATGGATTGTGACTTAGAACTGTGAGACAAATAAACCATTTCTCCCCTGTGTTGCTTTTTGTCAGGGTATTTCATTACAGTAAGAGGAAGGAAGCCAGGACACCAATCTTTCCAGATGTGTGTGTACGTGGAATGGTCTACCTTCTTCAGAATCATGGGACAATCTGAAGGCAGAGTCCACAGCTGGGAGAAATCTGCACTCGGAGGTATAAACAGACACTGTAAAATCCCCAGATGGTGTGGAAGACTAGATCCTTGAGTTTTAAAATGGGCAGCTGAGTCCCCCTTTGTCTCGCTGTTACAGCACTCTTGCTATTGAATGCCTCCATTCTGAACTGTCTGTGCACTTTGGAAAGATTGCTGCCTGCTGTCCAGGACCNAGAGTAGGAAGAAAACGACCATGGAGTGAGCAGATTCTTTGATCCTGAAGATCAGAAATCATTTTCCCCCGTCAAATCCAAGCCCTCCACACACGCACATGGCAGACACACAGAGCTTGCAATCCTCCACACATGCATGCCGCTGATACAAAGTTTGCTGACTTCCTCGTTGTGAAGTTCCTGGCTTCCTTATGTCTAGAAGAAAGTCATCAGAAAGATTCCTTGTCACTTTTTTCCCAGTTAGAAGCACAAGTTTCCAAGTTCGTAATGTTGAAAACGGATCTAAGTGGAATTCAAAGTTTGAATTTAGCGTCTTTATTCTTGCCCAACATGAGAATGTAATGGGGGGCAATGAAAAACACCCTCAATGTCCCCTCATGATGGCCCATTAACTGTTTCCACCATTTCCCCAGAATAAGGAAATGAAGAAGTATGGCTACAGAGTGGATCAAGACTGTTTTCTCCGGCCTCCTGAGCGTGGTGCAATGTTCCTGGTGTCTGCTTCCCCCACCGCCTCCACCACTGCAATAGACAAGGCCCTAGAACCTCAGGTGTAGGAGGATTATAACTCCCAGCCAGGAGTCAGGAAGTCTGAACGACAGAGCTTTTCTGTCCTCAGGATTGCTTCAAAAGCTGGGCATACACCTAGGTTGATTCTGTAACCTAGCTGTTGTGAACAGTGATGCAGNAAACATGTGTGTAGTTACTCNGTCGTGTGTGGACTTCAGGCANATGGGCGAGTGCTGTAGCTGGCTCACACGGTAGTTACATTTCTGTTTCTTGAGGNACTTCTTGAAGAATCCANGATGGTTCCCATAGTGGCTGTGCCAATTTAGATCCCCACCAGGTGGGTTCCCAGTTTCCTGCATTCCCGCCAGCATTCGCTGTTCCTTGTTTACTCTGTAACAGCCATCCTGACTGGTATGAGATGGGATCTCCTTGTGCCTGTAATTTGCATATCCCTGTTGGCTAAAGAGCTTGAACACACTTTCCTGTTGCTTGGCCATTGGTTTCTCATTACTTGAGAATGTCATCAGCATCCAATAACAGAGGAGAGAAAATACATCTACATGCTCTGTATCCACAAGCAACACCAGGGACGTACGTATGCTATGGGCACCCATGAGATATATGGAGCCCTTGGATGTGCTTCCTGGGAAATGTACACTCCATGCCAGTTCTGTAAGTCAGCTGCCTAGGTTGGTACCCAGGGACTGTAATTCCCACACACCCAAAGGAAAACAGGCAGACACTATAGCTCAGAATACAAGCACTGAGGACCAGCTTTGTGAACCTCCATCAGACAGGCTCAAGGGACACCTGCAACAGGAGACTGTTGGACACAGAAGCCCTGCCTTCCACCCACAAACTGTAGGAAACTGCTTCAAAATCATGGATTATTTAACTAGCAAGCAATCCTCCAGGATGACTAAATCCACATGGTAAGTAGGTGTTTGGAAGCTGAGCACCCATTAGTGGCACTTAATGACAACAAGGGCACTATTAGATGCTCCGAGGGAACACTTACACACAGGAGATTCAGAGCAATAACATTTCTCATAAATGTAGCAGTTGCTGGTGTTTTCTAGAGAACCCCTGTGNTTTACAATTAAGATGATAACGATCTTCANAGAGTGTCATACTCAGTACCTGGAGCACACAGCCAGAATCCTAGGCCCATGGACATATGTCACCACCACAAAGCAGACATTGACAAATACACACACACACACACACACACACACACACACACACACACACACACACGCCAGAGTCAGGAATCATGCAAAGGATCTGAATGGCCTACAGCCTTACCCTTTGGCTGCTAGAGGAACAGGCTAGAGGACTGCACTAACCCCGGCTCTGCCCTCCAGTGAGACAAAGGGAGGAGANGCAAGGATGCACTGGTCAGTTAGTAGCATCAGCTGCTGTAACAAACAAGCCCTGCTTGTGCATAATAAGAAGTCATTCCTTGCTGTCCTCCAGCCAAGATTCTAAGAAATGAACTCTTCCTCCTTTTCTCCCATTTTCCCCTCACCAACCTCAACACATGACTGAGCTGCTTCATGATCTGCACAAACACACGTGTATATANGTGTAGGCATGTATAAATGTATGTATGTATATATGTGTATATGTATATAGCACAGGGAGCCACACTACTGCAGTAACGAAGTAGCTGTGCGGATGCAGGACAGGAACGAGGAGTCCTGGGAAGGGCCCTGGAAGGTCTGAGCCGTCCTTTGACCTTTCAGTCCAACTCCAGGCCCCAATCCTGCTGGGAGATGTAATTTCATTCACTCGGGGCCCCTGAGTTGACACTGAGTAAATTNCATGCCAGTGGATCTCAACCTGTGGTCACAACCCCTTTGGCCATTGATTGACCCGTTCACAGGGGTAGCCTAAGACCATTGGAAAACAGATATTTACATCTCAATTCATAACAGTAGCAAAATTACAGCTATGAAGTAGTAATGAAAATAACTTTATGGTTGGGGTCACCACAACATGAGGAACTGTATTAAAGGGTCGCAGCATTAGGAACGCTGAGAACCACTGCTCTGTACCCTTAGCCTGCTCCCGTGCCCTGTGTTCTTCACCAGAGGTCTCCTAAAATCTATATTTGGTTCTGTCATGCCTCTGCATGCACCAATTCACCCAGGAGGCTTCTGGCAACCAGAAAGGAGGAAAGCCAAGGGGTGAANCAGGATTTATTAAATGCCTTCTCTGAGAAATGAAAATTAAACANGATCATGTTTAATTCTCATTATTACTCTAAAATTAATTTTATTGTGCTTACTAAACAGTTCAAAAACTGGAACTTGCCCAAGGCCAATTGTAAGAAAGAAATGGAAGATCAGGTGTGAAGGGACAAAGGGGATCTGGGGAGACAAGAAGGGGTGAGGAGGAGGGGTGGTGCACACCTACAATCCTAGCACTCCAGAGCCTAAGGCAGGAGGAGGAAGAGTTGAGATTTGCTGAGCTACNTAAGAAGACCCCGACTCTAAAGACATAAAACAATATAAAAATAATAAAAATAATGCCAGACAGGAAGNGATGGGAGGAGGAAAATGNTGGAGAATAAGTTGGCCTGATTTTGCAACATATACATTTACCATCAAGCTTGGCTTCCCTGGGGAGGGGGTTAGCTTCCCTGTCTTAGAACCAGCTACAGGACCCAGAAGTCNACTGAATGCAGCCAGTGCTCCTTGTCTACCACCCTCTACCAGAACAGGAATGTGCGAGACTTAGCATCACCTGCCATATTGAACATTCGAGAGGGAGGGCCAACGTCTGGGTAAAGCTCTTTAACTCACATTCTGACCCTACTGATCGCTGGGTCCATGACACTATCTCGTGCCTCAGTTTCTCCACCTGTGAAAATAAAATACTAATAAATGATCTCACTGGGATGTATGTGAGGACTGAGATGTTGTGTGTGGAAGGTCCCAGCCCCATGCCTGAAAAGTCAGGTGAAGAGGGCTGGGAATTTCTTCCTGACAGATTGGATGGTGCTTTCCAGCACTGAGTCCTGCTAGCCTCAGAGTTTTCCCAGAGTTCCTCTGCAACAGAATGCGCGGCATATCCTCACAGTATTGAATATTGATTTTTAGCATGAATACCCCTAGATGAACTGCATTTGGAGCGGCAACTGCATCAAACTGACCCAAATTGATCAGGCATGAGGATTTTCCATTTGGAGGAAATTAAGGAAACAAGTCTTCCAATGTCTCAATTAAAACAGCCTCCATCTGCAAAATGCGGGCTGTTGGTTTAATCTGAGGAGCCAGTGTGCTGGACAAGGGGACCCTTAAGAGACGGCTATAGCAGATGCCTCCTGTCATCTCAGTTGCTATGTCCCATGTAGAATTTCTTCCCTAGGCTTGACCACAGAAGTGGTCAAGCTGCAGTAATGGCCAGAATCTCCCCAAGGTGTCAAAAACACCCTTCTTGTCCACATGTCCACAGAGAGCCAAGGGCCCCCAAGAGGCCGGAGAAAATCTCCCCTCTTCCCATTCATTATCACTGCCATGACCCTCACTTGTTGTTGTTCTGCTGTTAGCTCCCCAGGGTGCACCGGTGCTCCTTTAGCACAGAAAACAGCTCTGGCAGACTGACACCAAAAGTGCCCTCCCCGCTTCTTCACTTCTATTGCTGCCCACAGGCTCACATGTTCCAACACTTGGTCCTCAGGTGGTGTGGAGCTGTTTTGAAAGACACCTTTGCAAGGTACCACCTAGATGNGAGATGTGCTTACATCTAGGAACAAGCATTTGAGGGTGATAGCCTACCTCCAGTTCTGTCTACCTCTCTCTGCTTCCGGGCTGGCTGTGGTCTGAATGAGCCACAAGCTCCCATCATGTGGATTGAGCCACACCAGCCCCTTGCCCTCCCACCCTAGGGACTGTGCCCTCTGAACCACGAGCTAAAGCAAATCTTTCCTTCCTGATGTCGTATATGACAGATATTTAGTCACAGTCACATACACACACACACACACACACACACACATACACGTCTCCACCCCTTGTCCTCTACCACATAACTTGGGGTTCCTCTCACAAAAGAGGTGATCCTTCTTGCTTTTCCCACTGAAATCTGGCTAAGTGATTTCCTGTGTCCAAGAGAAGGCTGAAGAAATGATGAAGTGCCACTCTGTACCTCCAAAGGCTTTATAGGGTGCTACCTCCTTTGCTGTCCATCATCTGCAAGGGGACACACCCAGGACAGAATGTCTGTGACAGGACAAGTATTGGAGAGACACAGGACAGACACAGGCTATCCCCAGCCATTCCCACTTCAGCCAACCAAGACCAGCCAACAGCTAGCCAAGACCAGATACCTAGTGAGCCTAGCTGAGCCAGTGGGACCCTCGGCTGATCTACAGGATAACTTGANGTTTGTTCTCCACCATCAAGGCAGGTGCAGATGATCTCAGCAGGCAGAAAGTCCCTGATGGGCTCCACATGAATTGACAGGATCCATCTATTACATATATACTAAATACTAGACAGCTGGCTTAATGATTTACAGCCATTAAATTACATTACATTACAGAGTCTGCCTCAATATAAATATTGATATTTCATTCATTATAAAATTTGTTTCATTCTTTATGATTTCTTAAAAATTGCCTTAATGTTTTATTTATTTCAACTAGCGAGGGTGGGATGGTATTTTTTTGTTGACATTCTATTAAGTTTCATAGCACTCATTTACCTTGCCCTATTCCCAGCCCTGATTAACACATTTATTCCTTATAAAAAAAATTCCATGAGAAAAAAAATAGTAAGTTCCAAATGAAATTGGAACAATTTGAGCAACAAAATAAATAATATACTACAGGATTGTAACTCAGGGTATAAAATAAAAATCTGNGCTTCATGCTGATGTAAATAAATGATTGAATAAATGAATGTGGGAAAATACACAAATATCCAGTACAGAAGGACTCCAAATAATTTATGTGCCACAGCCCTCCCCCAAGAAGAAGTAAAATGTCACCCTTGCAATGAGCACTAGAGGTGCTGTGTCCCTCCATGGCACAAGAATGACACACAAAGTATGATGTGCAAATGACAGCCCAGCAGAGACACTTGAGAAGCACGCCCTTAGCCAGACCAAGGCCAACATTAAGAGTAGAGCCATGTTGGCAGCTGCCCCTCCCTGTACCCGAAGAAGCTTACATCTACTCTCTGATCATCCTCCCAAACTCTAGTGTCCCAGGGATNTTCTTCATGAAGCTGATAGGTCTTTCTCAGGAGCATCAAGGTCACTACAAACAAGATGGCCAGGGAGAAATCCAGGGAGATGGGAGGACTTGGTGTNGTGACACCGTAGGAAGAATCCTGCAATAGGAAGTGGGTGCGAGGTAAGAATGCATAGGCCCTAATGAAGCACCAGCCCTCACTAATAACCATGCATCAACACAGGTCCATTAACTTTGACAAATGTACCTTGGTAATGTATGATGTTAGCCAGAGGAGGACTGGGAGTACGGATATGAGAACTCTCTCGACCGTCTTAGCAACTTCTCTGAGAATCTGAAACTATTTGAAAATAAATGGTGGATTTTTTTTTTTAAAGACTTGAATGGGGCCTAAGGAGATGAAGGAAATTGTCCAAGGTCACAGAGCTTGTGACAAGGTAAATGACAAGGTCAGGGTGATCCTCCTGGGCTGTGTTTAAACCAGCAGCCTAGAGCTCACCTGCACTGGCTAGGATGCTGTGAGCTAGCCTGCACTGGCTGGGATACTGTGAGCTAGCCTGCACTGGCTGGGATACTGTGAGCTAGCCTGCACTGACTGGGATGCTGTGAGCTAGCCTGCACTG
>LZPO01017330.1:286770-298547 GCA_001675575.1 Neotoma lepida
CACAGGGATAGGAAAACGTCAGGCAGTGTGCTGTGGCCTCTCACAAGTCTGCCTTGCCCCACCCAATTTGCCCACAGGTACCTCTCCTGCTGGAGCAACATCAGGGCAGGTCTCATGGTAAGAGAGGGCAAAAGTGCCAGCTTNGCTNTCTCTTCCCGTTCTTATGAAGCTACTAATGCCTACATGGCATCCAGCCCTCATGGACCTAATTCCAAATACTTCCCCAAGGCACCAGCTCCAGATGCCACAGACATATGAGTTTGGGGATAACGTTTCCGGCATGGGAGCCTTCCAACCATAGTACAGTGCTCAGAACTCCCCATCCACGTCTCTCCCCCATCTAAATGTTCTTTTGCTTCCTCTAGGTTAGAAGCTCCAGGAAGGGAATGAGGAAGCTAGAGGTGGGGAGGAGACGATGGNTCATCAATAAAGAGCTTGCTGCACAAGCCCGAGCACGAAGACCNGGGTTTGACGCCAGGAGCCCATGGGGGAGGGGCATTGTGGTCCCCAATCCCAGGGCTGGAGAAATAGAGACAGAAGATCCCTGTGGCTCACTAGCCAACTGGCCAACCCAAATCAGCAAGTTCTGATTTTATGGAGAGACTCTGTCTCAAAAACCCAAGTGGAGAGACAGCACCTGAGGTCAGCACTCAAAGACGACTGGCCTCCACATGCACACATGTGTGCACTCGTACACCTCTAATGCACAGGATGGGGAAACCCCTGTTGAACAAGCAGCCCACATCAAGGTTCCAGAGTATTTCAGAACCCACAAAAGCCTGGAACACCCAACTAAACATAGTTGGATTTGCTGAGAGCCCATGAACAAGGCATGCCCAATGTGACAGGAAAAGCACCTGCCTCATCGAAGAGGAAAAGGCCCCAAAGGATTTCAAAGATAATAATAGCAAAATAAATTTCAAGAGCAGATCTAAATGCACCAAGCCTGGCAAGCGATGAAAATTACCATCTCCGCTAGTGGAAATGTCAATTCAAACTTCATTTATAAAATGGTNCAGGCTCTGATTGCAAAATTATTATTTCATATGAGAAAGAGAATTGTGTGGATAAAGAGCAAGTGGCAAGGTTTAAAAAAAAATTCAATTTCCTCAAATATCCCCCTCCCCAAAAACAAAGCAAAACAAATTTAACATTAAAAGTTGCCCAGGATAATTGCAGATGTAAATATCACTTAGTGCAGATGCTGTGAGTAAAATGTAATTATGACTCATGGGAAATCGATGGCAGCCAATGATAAAATCCATGGTCTGGATCTTTCTGCTGAGCAGAAATGGATTCACACTCTGGCTGTGGTTTATGTGTTTTTTAATTGAAAATGAGCTATACGTGGAAATTAATCTCAACCCAGGAATGGGGTGACTGATGCAAGTAAATACATGGCAGTAATTATCGGCTGAACTCTCAAGCGATGCCAGAATGTCCAAGGATGAACATTTTCCCNTCCCCAAAGTACCCTTGCTCTTCAAAGTGCTTACTGAGCCCTCTCCACCCCAGCCTTGTGGTCCCAGCTGTGACCAAAGGAGGTCTGACTCATCCCCCACNGGCCATCAAATAGTTAAGTGGGATAATGACTGATTAAAATACTCAGTGTTGTGATTTGAACACAAAATAGTCCCCCCAGGCTCAGGGGTTTGATACTTGGTCTCCAGCAGGTGGCGCTGTTTGGAGAAGTTATGGTAGGAGGTGGGGGCTGGCTAGAGGCGAGTGGCTAGAAGGCAGGCTTTGAGGGGTTAGCACAGCCCCACTGCTGGCCCAAGTGCTCTTCTCTAAGATGCTTCTGATGGTCACCCCAGATGCCCAGCCTGGGATCGGGTGTCTAACCACCCGACTTTCCCCTGGGTCCTGCCCCCATATCACTCGCTCCACTGTGTCACTGCAAACATTCCTGCCAGCTCCCCAGAGGATGTGATGTGGCTCTTCCTCATTGGCCTATGGGCTCAAGAAATGGTCCACCTCAGAGAGACCTTAGGGGAGAGGGAGGAGGTGCAGAAACAAGACCTTCTGCCACTCTCCCCTCTGCTTGTGGACCAAAGAGTTCACTGCATTGCTCCCCAAGCAAACACTCAGACTTTTGGGTACAAAAATTACCTGAGTCCATCATCACCCAAGCCCTGTGGTAGCTCTCAGTCAGTGTTTCCTTGTCTCCTCAGCACAGGAAGGCCAGCCTGGTGGGTCTCCCTGACACCAGGTCACACACTCTGCATATCCTACAATCCAGCCTGGCATTTAAACGCTGGAATCCAGGTAAGAAGGTGTTGAGATGAGGACAGGATTCAGCAATCAGACAGCACAGAGTTATCTGGAAGAATGCATGTAATGAATTCAGGTTCAGGAGCTAGGAAGATAGCTCTTCAGTAAAATGGCTGCTGCACAAGTATGAGGACCTGAACTCCATCCACCAGAACCCATGTGAGAAGCCAGTGTGGTGATACACACCTGTAATCCTAGCACTAGGTGTAGGGGGAAATAGGAAAATCCTTGGGGGCTTGCTGGCCAGCCAGCCTAGCCAATCAGCGAGTTCCATGTTCACTGACAGACCCTGTCTCAAGAACTAAAGTAGAGAGCAATAGACACCAACCTCTGATCTACACAAACACACACACACACACACACACACACACACATACACATGTACAAACACACAAGAAGAGGTCAGAGTCAGGGATGGGAAGATGGCTCAGTCAGCAAGCATAACAAATTAAATCAATCCCCAGAACCCACATAAAAAGACAGGCATGGTGACACAAGCCTGTAATCTTAGTGCTGTGGAGGTAGAGACAGGAGGGTCCCTGGGGCTCACTGGCCAGCCAGTCTATTCTACTTGTTATGTCCTGGGCCAGTGAGAAAGCTTGTCTCAAGGGATAGGTGGATAGTGTCTGAGAAATGACATCTCAGGTTGGCCTCTGGGCTCCATATGCACAAATGTGCACATGTACCCATGCATGTGAACACACACACACCCTGAACATGTACACACCAANTTCAGGCTCAGCTTCCTTTTGGAGCCCTGGCAGGGATGCATCACCCAGTCTCAAATTAGAAATGAGACAAAGACACATTGTCTTCTAGCTGGANCCCAGGCCCAGCTCCACCATGAGGAGAATCCCACTGGAATCTTCATGGCCCCATGAGAAGCCTCTTTATTGCCGGCCTTCTGAAGTCCCTTTTTGTCTCTACCCCTCCATTCTCCTTCCATTATCTGCCCTGGAGCAGGTACAAGCATGACAGGGTGGCTCATTTGGTATTTTGGCTATGGTTACGAAAACACCTTTCGTCAAACTGGCACAGAGGGAAAGATTTAATCAGTCTCTGGTGTGGTTACCTGTGCTCNTGCTCAGGGTCTCTAATAGAGGCGAGGAAGAAGTTTTCAAACATTAAACCTTAATGAGCAGGGCAGGAGAACATACTGCTGCGTCAATGCTCAGCCTAGTCTCACTGGGAAAAAGCCAGGCAGCCCCATCCATCGCGCCAGATCTGTGCTGTCATTCACGCTCCACTCTGGTTACATTTTCNGAGCCTGGAAAGCACTGTTAATCAGCACTAGNAAGCACCAACCAATAGAGGGGAGAGTTGTCAATGGGGCTAAGGCAGGACTTCCTCTGTGTGTGAACACGCTTCAAAGTGGAAGCTAATTCTCTCTGCAGATGAGAGTCCCTCACCAAAAATCCAAATTCCTGGGCACTAGCATAATGCCGTGAATGAAAACTCCATACCTAAGCTGGATCAGGGCTCATCAGTAGAGGGCCTGCCTAGAATCCCCCAGTAGGGGCTGGGGTCGTGGCTCAGTGCCTATCGTGGGCAAGACAGCGGGTTCCATCCCCAGTACTGCATAAAGAAGGGGAAAGTCTACACCTGACTCAAAACATAACCATTCTGATCTTTTTTTTTTTTTTGCTAAATTGCCTTTGGAAATGAGTTAAGTGTACATGAAGCATAAACAAATTTTGTGTTTAATATCGAGCCCTATCTCAAAGGTCACTCATTATGAATTCACAAACATCTAAAGTCTGCAGACATCACCAATCCAAAACACTTCTGATCTAACATGTTTAGGGTGAAGGACACTGAAATCTGCTAATTCTAANAACTGGGGTCTCAGGTGGCCTTGTTCACCAGAACAGGGACCCTGAAGAATATCCAGCTTCTGTCTCACTTTTTCTTAATGAACCTCAGTTTCAGCTCAGATTATCTGTTCAGGAAGGATCACCAGGGTCTTCTCACCCTGTGGTAGCTCTCAGTCAGTATTTCCTATCAAGAAACCTTAGCAGCTCAGACTTGACTTTCCCCACATTCATCTCAACTTGGAACAGTATCCATGAACCAGTCTCTCTGGGCTCATTCGACTACAGAGCACAGAAGGCTCCGCTCAGCTGGGTGTCCACATAGCTCTGAGCCTGGCANGAAAGGGTTAGTTATGACTAGAGAAGGCTACTCACAGCTAAACACTTGCTCAAAACTCACCTGTGACAAGAGGTGGGACTGGTTTTGGGTTCTCAGCCTTTGGGTACACACCAGCATCTTGCACAAGGCTTGGCTCACCAGCTTCCCAGGCCCTCACCTCAGAGCCCCTCAGCAATAGATCCTTGATGGAGATTGAGGTTCAGCACTTCCAACCAGCTCACGGATGCTGCTGGCCAGGGGCTCAGACAGTTCACAATGCTCAGCCCCACCAGGGTCCAGAGGTGCTGTTGGCATCAGGTGGGGTCTGGACATGGGCACTTTTCCCCGTCCTTCCTGAGGCGGAAACATGGCTGTGCGTTTACTTCCTGTTCTGTGATGTCGCTTGGTTTTAATTGTATCNAGCCTTGAGCCAAAAGATGTTTACACTTCAAGAGCTGCCCTCAGGGACTTGGAATGGCTTTTGACTGGGTCCACAGCAGCAGTCTGAGAGCATTCTAGAATAGCCCTATCAAAAGTTCTACTCACTCACCTCTTGACAGGGAAGCTCCTGGGACACATGTGAACAGCAGATGAATACTGTGGAGTTCAGTGAAGATCCCTCAGCATTGTGAACATAGCAGGCATCAACCTACTTCCTTGTTGTAAGAGTCCCACAGTACATATACACAACAATGGATCATACCCATCCTCCTGTGGGTACATTGAGGTCTATTACAGGCCCAGTTGCCACAGCTATGAGGGGTCTATGATCTGGTAAACATAGCCATTTCCCGTGGGTGAAAAAAGTCAATTAAAAAACACATTACTGGTGACCCCGTGGATAGGAAGATGGGCATGGGTAAGATTAGCTGGCAGCTTTAGAACTCTGAAAGCACTTAGAGGGAAGAGTCTCTGGGTGAGTGGTAATACCACTGATCTCCAAACCCATAAGTTCTGAATCCTGAATTCTACATTTGTGGATGAAACCAGTCACTCATTGAAAATATACTTTTTTATACAGACTTGAGTTGCTGAATTATCAGTATTTCCTAAACAATACATCATGAAAATATAGATAGCTAGAAAGATAGATGGATGGATGGATAGATAGATAGATAGATAGATAGATAGATAGATAGATAGATAGATAGATACGGCATTCACATTGCTGTGTTGAGAGTTATAAAGCATCAAGAAATGATATAGGAAATGGTGGGTATGTGGGGCTCATACGAGGCTCTGAAACGTGCTATAGAAGAGATTAGTACTTCCTTGAGCCTGTACATCTATGGCTGTCCCAAAACTAATCTTCCATGGATCCCAAGATANAAGGAATATACTTCTAGATGAGGGTTCTTGTGTCCTGAGTCTGTTCTATGGAAGTCTCTCAGGCTGTCATCTTGGGATCCGTTACCTATATGATTACTTGTTTTACTTGAATTCAAAAAAGAAAAGTTCACCAAAAGTTAAAACAAAAAACACCAGTCATGCTGAAGTTTAAGGTAGCTGTACCTCTACTCAAGGCCTGCAGGGGGCGCCACGGCCTCATGAACTTGGCTTGGTGGAGGGAATAGGCTGGTCTGACTTCCCTGAGATTTCAAGACAGGAGAACCCTGGAGGATCAAAGCTGATAGAGGAGAGGACATGGGAGCCAAGCTGGCCACTCTTGCCTCCCCAGCCCTGGAGTAGGCCCTGGGACAAGCAGGGGATCCCTCTCCCAAAAGCTATCAGCACCCCAGAGAAATTCTTCTAGAAAGAGGCCAGGTAGCAATGTNCCATTCTCAAAACCTCCACATCAGCTCTGGAAAGTCCTAGCACATACATGGGGACATATAGCTAAATGGCAGGGCAATCTGCTTTCAAGTCACTGCTCTGGCATCGGGACACTGGGGTNACCTTGAGTAAAACTCTTGATTGCTGATTCCTGTCCTATGAGAGGCNGCACCAATGACCTCACAGAGTCTTATGAGGACTTAATGAGGTCAAATGTGCTTGCCACGGGGCTGGGTAAAGCACTTGACCGTGCAAGCGGAAGGACAAGTTTGGCTCCCCAGCACTCGTGCAAACTTGGACGTGGTAGCATACATCTGAAACCCCAGCACTCCCATGGGGAGGCGGAAGGTGGAGACAGGCCAACCAGCCTGGCATATGCAGAGGACAAGAGACACGGTCTGAAGTACGGTAGAAGGTGAGGACCAGCACACAAACACACACGGGGGAGGGGGGTGACTGCTGTACAGCAGTGTCCCCTCCCTTTGTCACCTGCAACTTGTCACTGCAGTGAACTAGGTGAGCCCAGCTCAGATGGCCCTCCCCTCCCCATCTCCATGCAGCAGACGTAGTCACAGAGAGTCAGAGTCACATTCCCTGTCCCCTAAATTCCTGAACCCTGAGACACTGGTAGCTAAGGATGGCTCAAATCAGTGTCCCACAGCTCAAGGCCAGCNGGCCAACAGCACAAAGCACCATGGCAGTAAACCTGCCCTGAGTCTGACCTCCCTCCAGCTGCTCCAGCTGTGAAGCATCCTCCCAGTCAGCACTTCCAGAGCCAAGAAGGCCGGCAGGTCCTGGCAGACAAAAAGAAGANGTTTGGCAAGCTCAGATTGACCTCCATGTCCAGTTCACCATCCAATCAGCTGTGTAACCTTGGGAAAGTGACTTGACCTCTTTGTCTCTGGCCCCACATGGAAGCCCCCCACTGTAGGGTACTAGAACAGTGAGGGGCCTTCTCTGGGTCAAGCACCTGGCATGGAACAGAACCCTTGTCTGGGAAGTTTCAGGATGTAATGGTCACAAAAGGCAATGCCAGCTGAAGGTGAGGATGTTGTGCACTCATGNGCAACAGCTCTGAGCAGCTGCTGACGTCACTACTTGTCACACAAAGACACTGAGGGAAAAGACCAAGACTCCTTCTTTCCCAAGGTCACAAGTACCAAAGTTGAATGTCCCAGTCTGTCTAGTCTCAGAACTGTTCCATTCAGTTTGGGTTTTGAGACGGCGTCTTGTTATGTATCCCAGACTGGACACAAACTCATTATCTTCCTGCATCAGCCTCCTAAGGGCTGAGATCACAGGCATGTACACCACACACACACACACACACACACACACACACACACACACGGCCCAGAACTGTTCTAGCCCACCTATGTCAGAATTTAAACTGTCCCAGGGTCCGGCCCTTAAAAGCAAGTCATGGACTATCCATGAGCAAGCCTCAGGATGATTGTGTCTATCTTTTGTTCTCCGTTCTCTGGAACAACTGACCAGTCCTCATGTCCTGCCACATACACAATCCCTCAACTGCACGCAAAAGCTTGGGGACAATCAGGAGAGGTCATAGAGAGGGTTCAGGGGACAAAGATGAATGATGTCAACTGCACCTTGGAGCCCCCATAATGCAGACATACACAGCCACCTCCACATCCTGTCCATGGGGCTGTAGTGTCAAACCGAGCTGGATACAAGGCTTGGTTCTGCTGCCCACCAACTGNGTGACTGTGGATGAGTTAGCATGCCCCCATGTGCCTTGGCAACCTCACATGGAAAAGCATGGCTAATTCCAGAAGAGAACTTGCCAGGAAACATCCTTGCCAAGACTGCATGACATGTGGCTCAAGTTTTTGGTATAAGTGCAAATGAGTCATCAGTTATCACCATCATCTCCACCACTATTACCACCACAATCATCACCATCCCATTTACCACCACCATCATCATTCNTCACCATCGTCATTACTATTACCACCATCGATCACCACTATCCCCACCACTATCAGCATTACCACTATCTCTGTTACTACCGTCAACATGACCACCACTATCACCATCCCTCCTCATCAAGATCCCCATCACCATTATTACCATCATCACTATCTCTCTATCACCATTACCACTATAATCATCATAGCCATCATCACTATCACCATATCACCATTACCACTATAATCATCATAGCCATCATCACTATCACCATCAGTATCAGTGCCATAATCACTACCCTCAGCATCACCATCACTAGCATTATTACTATCATCACCATTATCTTTGTGGTCATTCCAGAAGACAATGTGGGAAGGCATAACCATTGCCCTGCTTGCTCCTCAAACAGCACATATTACGGTTTAAAAACCAGGCTTTATCTCCAATACTCATCAAGACAAGGGATCATCATCCTTTGTGCTTCTTCACTCATTTGTTTTTCATTCACAAAATTCTGTTTCCTCCCTCTTGGGTACCCACTTGTAACCCTTGTGGTAAAAGCAGAGATAGAGTCTACAAAGAACCATTTATGCTTCTCCCTTTGGCTATCAGACTATTGAAACAATGCATGGTCCTCAGGAAACTNGAATTTCCCTCATTCTGGAAGAAGGAAGAGACTGCAGCCATGGTGCCAGCCAGAGTAAGAACTTGTCTCTCAGAAAGAGATTTCATGGTTTGCACAACTTGTCAGATCACCTCCCAGGAGATACAAGAGTCTTGACAATGAAGATGGGTCAACAGTGATGTGCAGGACNACACTTTGACTGGACCTGCATTACTATGTGTACTTTTATTTAAACCTGAATTTTGTGTCATTACTCAAAGATGGGCTGGAGATCACTGGACTTCTGTGCCTATTCTCAATGTGGCCACACTGAATAAGTCTCCTTTCTCTGATNTCTCTTTAACTGGCCTATCATGGAGTGGCTGACCCTTGCTCCTCAGAGCAGCTGGGGTCCAGGCTCTGACCCTAACATGTTCATTCACTATAGTAAGGGAAGCCACTTGCTGAGATATGTGCTGCCCTAGAGACAAGTCTGTCCATGTGGCAAAGAATGGTATCTCCACTCAGCTACACTNCAGACCTTCCATCAAGCCTGGAGTTACCCACAGCCCCAATGGCATCCCCATGACATCCCATGAGAAATTCCAAGGCACAAACCCAGCACACAATTCCTGTGAGACTCTAAGTATTTGTTGTCCTAATCCATGGAGCTCAGGGATTTTGTTCGACATCAGTCGGTAACTAACAATCTTCCATCTCACAGGCTTTTGCCTTAGGAGAGGATCAGGAGGCACACTTCAGTCTGTGAGGATTATGAACAACAAACTGGCATATGCAGAAGTGGCAACTTCCCTGCTCTTCACACNTCAGAGCGTGGAGCCTCACAGACAAGACTATCAGTCTTCAATGTCCAATTAGAAAGGGAGGGGACCAGACCTGATTAGTCCAGAGGGAATCTTGGGAAGCTCAAGCAACTGTAATTCCATGGCACAAACAGGGATAGGGAGAAGGAACTATGGGATTACTCAAGTAAGACTTCCTGTAAGGATGTCTGAAACCAGATATGCGAAAGAGCAGCCACTACAAACCAACAGAGATCAAATGTACCTTTACTGACTAATAACGTCTGGTCTAGAGCCAGACATCAGGAAGAGCAGCCATTGCAGATCTGTAGAAATCAAATGTGCTGTGATCTATTCATGATGTCTGCTAGAAGCATGGAAGNGCAAGTGGGGGAATGAATGTCACACATGCTGCTACTGATGCTTTCTATATGACTCCAGAAGAACAGGGGCTCAGCTATAGAGNCCCGAGTCTCTGACACTGACAGTGGNAATATTTGCAGTGTTCCCACCACAGTATGCTTTGTAAAATGTGTTAAGGGCTCTGCAGGTGAAGCCACAGACTTGNCAGTGATTTCTGNGGACAGAGAACTCCACAACACTGCCATGTGACTGGTTGCATTGACTCTGAGAGCTGACAGNTTGTGCCTCCCTTATACCATCACTGGATAGNAACAAAGTNAAGCAAAGGATAAGAAGAGGGACTNCCCACCCTCAAGCTGCCTACANTCTCCAATGAACTGTGAGCCTGCACTTTCTATTTGTACTAAGTCCCATGAAAACACAGGCAGCCCAGACAGGCTAGCAAGCTTCCCTTTCCACCACCCGCGGACTGGCTACCCTCTCTCACAAAAGNACTTCTCCCAGAAGTCTGAGTCACAGGACTTGAGGACAGCCTACAGGAATTCTTCTTTGTACACAGGGGTGGTGGNCTTAGAAGTAGGACAACAGTCAAGGGACATCCATACCCCCATCTTCTGTCCGTATATATCAAAGTATGTGTAGCAAAGCCTTTATATTTATATTTATATATACAAATATATACACACATATATATATGTATATATATATATATTTCTCATGTAGCTCAGGCTGGCCTCAAACTTGTTATGTAGCTGAGGAAGGCCTCAAACTACTAATCCTCCTGCCTCTGCCTCTTGAGCATATGATGACTATGACTATTTTATGTGATGCTGGGAAAGGAACCCAGGGCTTTGTATATACTAGGCTAACTCTCTACCAACTNAGCTATATCCTCCATCTGGTTCTCCTTAACAGTGTGCAAGTGTGATCACAATGTGTTCCAACATACACAATCAAAGCAAGNTNTTCATGCACCTGNACATGGTCTCAGAATCTAGCAACCCCTCTATCTGCTCAGTGTTAGCATGGAAAGTCAGATTAGAACCAACTACAGGCTCTCTCTTCATCTCAGGCTGAACACTGAGTTCACCACAAACACCATGCCTCTCCCACTGGTCAGAAGAAGAAGCAGCAGCAGCAGCATGAGGAGCGTAGTGTGAGAGAGAATTGGAACTAAAGAGAACTGGAACTAGAGAGAATTGGAACCAAAGATTTAGAACTACAGAATTAGAACAAGAGAATTAGAGGATACTGAAGAAGAATAAATGAGAATGACCCTCAGATTGTGTGTGAATTACTATAGATAAGAAATCTTTCTATCCTCACTCTTGAGAAGTCTTTTTCTGAGTAANCCTGGGTAGCAGTTCTGGGAGCTGGACTCCTAGGCTGTTAAATTGTCTCCNTCTGTATGTGTCCATGTCCTGGTCTCCTCTTCTTGTAATGACACCAGTCAAATTGGATTAGAACTGACCTTAGTGACTAACTTTATCTGAAATGCCTTTTTAAGGATCTTATCATCAAATATAAGTCACCTTGTGAGGTGCTAGNGTTTCAGATTTCAGATTGGAGGATACAGTCTAAGTGTGATAAACACCATAGGTGGTGATAATGAAGATCCCATTGGGTAGGAATCCTGTTCATCCCTTGATAAGCCAAGTAGCCATCTGTGTCCCTCATCCCAGTAACCTTTCAGCCTTTCCAACCAGAATTTCTGAGACTTTGGGTGTGGTGAGCCCTGGGGCATNTGGGATAGGGTGGCCCCTATTTGTATTCCCACTGTGTTCTCCCACCATGATCATCAATCAGTGCACTGAAACCACGCTGGTGGTTGAAATCTGGTGCCACATTACCCACTTGTGGCCAGGACTTCAAAGGCCTCCTAGTCCATGGCGGAGGTGAGCAGA
>LZPO01017330.1:309811-322795 GCA_001675575.1 Neotoma lepida
AGACTACCTAGCCCACCACAACCAGAAGACTACCTCGCCCACTACAACCAGAAGACTACCACAGCTTTCATCCTTCCTGTGACTCCAGCCCCAGACACACACTCTTCTACCCAAANTGCCCTGAGGGGAACCATGGGCACTGCTGGTTTCTCAGCAGATCTCAGGAGGGAGAGAAATGTTCTCAGGAAGTTGACCTCTTCACACCAGCACTCAGTCCCCACTCACAGGCGTGCCTTAGAAGTACACCCTTGCTGAGGAAACTGATCCTTTTTAAGGTGGAACCTGTCTGGGAGCATGTGTGGGCAGCCCCAAGCCCCTGAGAGCTTGAGCAGATGGGATGGGAATCACCTTCCAGGCAGAGTAGGTAGTTGTGACCTTTGGGAAGTCAGTCAGAATCTACCGTGGTGTAGGCTTGCCTGGGCCACCTTCAGCAGCCGTTCCTCCATCTTGCCTACCAGTCCCCATGCTTCGGAGGACCTTCATGTCCAGCTCTGTGAATCTTTCCTTGACAGGATGAGCAGTGCCACAGTCTGCCCTCTGCCGGGTGAGTGACGTTCCCAGAAGCCAGGGCTTGGGGTCAGGTAAAAGGACGAGAAAGACAGTAGTCACCTTGACCTTGACTGCAGATCAGCTAACCAGTCATACTCTGGCTCCTCAGCCTTGGGAAGACAGAAGCATGTAATGCCACTCTCATGCCAGGAACCTGCCCGTATTTCCTCATCGCCCAACCAAGGAGCTCTCACAGAGCTCTGAGAGCTTCAAACAAACGCCTGGGGAACTGAGAGAAACCCCGACACATGGAAGGAACCAGGCTGCAGAGGGTAGAGCTGGGGTGAGTTACCTTACTTCTCTGGGCTCCTACCCTGTGTGGACAGAGAAAGGTGGTCAGGCCTATGTTTTCCAGGGCAACAAGACTTCTGAGAGTGGTTATAGAGTCCAACAACAGACCCAGTGAGACAATTTTGTCAGCCCTGACACAGACCAGACAGAAAGACAGACAGAGTCAAACAAACCTGTTTAATCAACAAAGCAAAAGACTTGCTGGGTTTGACCCAATCCCTATCTCAGCTCCAGGCTCTGCAGAGAGCAGAGCAGTCCTGGCTGGCCACAGAGAAGGTGGCTGCATATAGAGGANAGGCAATGGTTCAAACACTCCCTGCTCATGGTCTCCAGCCAGGGTGCTAACCCTAAGCCCAGTAGCTGCACAGGAAGTCCAGTAAGACAGCATCCATCCTCCATCCCAACCTCATCCCAGTCTCANAACCTCCAACATGCCTTTGACAGGCAGCCACATCACACAGANAGGACCTGGGCCTGGCCAAGGCTGCTGCTTGACATTCTAAGACTCATCCAGGCAGTAGCCTGTATCAGAGCCTCCTTCCCTTCCACAGCTGTGTAANACTCTATGAGCCACAGTTTGTGTTCTGGTTCCTTGATGAATGTTGGGCTGATCTCCCCCTCTGGGCTGCTGTGCACAGGACCACTATGAATAGTATTTCTTAGACCTACTTGAGTCTTTATTTTAGATAGAGACNCTGGGCTATACAGTCACCCATTTCACNGCTAGACTATTTCTTGTGTGAGAGAAGCCAGACACAAAAGCTCATCTACTCTATGATTTTGCTTATATGAAATAGCCAGAAGGGTAAACCTATAGAAGCAGGATACAGGTGATTGCCAGGGACCAGAGAGAGGCAGGGAGGGGAGCAGGTGCAGGGCTCTGCATTGGAGAGATGGAGGTGCTTTGGCAGTAACGGAGGTGGTGGTTACATCTTACTACAAATGTACTAATGCCACTGCAACGATTGTTTTTAAATGGCTAATGTTACAGATGTGAGTCTCACTTCCATAAATACATAATAAAGCTGGGAGATGGCTCAGCAAAAAAAATGCTTGTCTTTCAAGCATGAGGACCTGAATTTGACCCCCAGAACCCACAGAAAAAATTACTGTGCATAGTGGCATAACTCTTGTAACCCCATAGTTAGGGAGGGAGGTACAGGTGGGACTCTGGGGCTCACTATCCAGCCATCCTAACCTACTTGGCAAGTGCAAGGTCAGTGAGAGACTCTGTCAAGGAAAACAAAACAAGGTATAGGAAGCTTTGAGGAATGATGGCTGAAGTTGTCCTCTGGCATCCATATGCACACATACACATGCACATACACATACATGTACACACACATGTGCATACGCATATACGTATATACCTGCACACACCCATGCACAGAGGGAGGGCACATGAATGCCTCTACCAGTGACTCATGACTAGCAGCCAGCCAGAAGGGCTACAAAGGGGGAGGTGATGAATGGAGACNCTGCTGGCAAGATGAGAGAGAGGGGCAGAAGGTACCTCAGTATCATCACACAGGAGTCCCACACTTGCAGTGAAAGCCTACTGTCGGGACACTAATCTTAGAGGGGGAAGTCCCTACATTTGTATTAATTTTCTTCCACAGGTTTTAAATGAAGAGAGGATATGGTGTCATGGGGGAAATAAACCTTTACCTCATCAATTTGAAAGCCACATGGCNTCATTAGAAATTANATTAGTTCCTACTAAGCAACAGTAATGAGGTAGAGAAGGAGTAAATAAAAAAATTGCCCTAAGACATAGNTCCATTTGGTGCAATTGTGTTCCCCTAAGGCAGAGCTGTGGTACNGCCAGCAGCCACAAGGTGGAGTGAGGCTAGGTAAGGCAAGCAAGCCTATGGTTCCTTCTTGACAAGCAGCCCATGATGCCCAAAGAATCAACTCTTCAGCCACCTACTTGCAACCCTGGCAAAATGGACTCCATCTTTAGAGCTCACCCATCACACATACCAAGAGCTTTTCAGTCACCTGTGAACCTTCAATGCTCTATTAACAGTAACTGTTCTAGATAGGAGTGAATGGTGCTGTGGTTGATTAGCAATGTCTGCCTTGGGCACTGGAATCAAAGTGCTGTGTCTGATAGCAAGTATGTGTCTATTAGGCTCAAGAGTCCCTACTATGAGTGGAAAGTGACATCCAGAGGTCTGAAGGCCACCAATACCAATGGCCATTCGCCTTCTCTCCTACCCATGCTGACAACATGGTTGTGCTGATTAAGCAAGCAAAAAAAGCACATTGGTACAGAAGACTGACTTACCTCCTCATTTCCAATAAATACAACATCTTCACCTAGATATAATGAGTGCTTACCTGACTCTCAACCAGGCTGGGAGGCAGAGACAGCGGATCCTGCATGGAAAAAAGAAAAAAGAAAAACACAAAGACAAGGAAGGTTTAGTTTTAAGAAACAATTACTTTCAGTTTGTTTTTCTCACAGGTGCAGTNGCTACATTACTTTGAGAGGAATATTTATCCATTCATTCTAAAGTGTTTGTTGAGGGAGTAATAAATGACAGTAGGTTGTAGGATTCTTATTTTTAACAANACGACAAGTGTCTGGACTTGTCAGGAAGGAAAGACGGGATGGTGTTGAAATAAGAATGTCACTGGTGCAGTGACCAGAAGGNGGCAGACATGTGGAGGAATGGGAGGTGCAAAGGCCCTGGGGAAGGTAGGAGTGGATGAAGAGCGGGAGGAAAGCCTAAGGAGCCAGCCCTGATCAGCAAGAAGGAACAAGAGGATATCAGGGGCCAGAGCACACTCAGTTCCATGATTGGCATTTGGAGTTTGTGTGCTGTGATGTTTAGATTCATTTGTCATCCTGACACAACCTAGAATCACCTGAGAAGACAGTCTCCATGAGGGGTGACTACACTGGGCTGGCCTGTGGGACTGTCTTTACTAAACAGTTGATTGATGTGGGAAGACCCAGCTAGCCTACCCCTGAACCAAGACACCATTCTGTAAGCCAAAAAGGCCGGCTCTTCTCTCTGTCTCTCTGAAGTCAGTCTGCACTGACTTCATGGTTGGATTATCCACACTGGCTTCCTTCCTTAAGTCACATTGAAACCAAACTCATTTTTCCCTTCCAGAAGGTCAGATCTGTCCCTCACAGCTGAGACCATTACCAAAGACACAGGGAGTCCCTACCCTGGTGGCACTTCCAGTCTGGAGCTATTACAGAGAATAAAAAGACAATGCCAAAACTCACATTNAGTCATGACTCTGAGGAAGAGTGTGAGGAAGGCCAACCCTTCAGAACAGCTGACCAATGTCATATCANAAGCACTTCCCTTCATTCGGCTGTGACAACTGTGATGGTTAATATTGTCAACTCAACAGAACCTAGAAGATAAGCCTCCAGGTGTACCTGTGAGGATTGTCCTATCAGTTTAATCAAGGTGGGAAGGCCCGCCCTAAATGTGAGGACACCATGCCATGGCCTGCGGTCCCAGACCGAATAAAAGGAGATCGTGAGCTGAGCACCAGCACTCACTCCTCTGCTTCCTGACTACAGATGCACTGTGACCAGCTGCCCCACTCTCCCNTCACCATGCGCCCTGCACCCTCACACTGTGAGCCAAATGTCCCCTCTCCTGTCACCATGCCCCCCTACCGTGACAGACTGCACCCTCACACTGTGAGCTAAATTAAACCCGTTCTCCCTTAAGTTGCTTTTTTTTCAGGCTGTTTCATTACAGCAACAGAACAGAAAAGTAATTAATTCAACAATCCAACATCTGTGGTGCTCCCATGGTGTGGGGCTGGCAGCCACATAAAACCCACACTAAAGGGAACCCAGCATTTCTTGAACTACTGCTCTAAGAGTAACACCCNAAACCTACTTTATTCTAGTGCACATGAGTGCATGCATACAGATGTGCATATGTGCACAGCGGATGTGCCTGCTCACGAATTGGTGTGCAGAGCCTAGAAGTCGATGTCAGATGCTTTTCTATTACTCTCCATCTTATTTTTTGAGGCATATTCTCCCACTGAGCCTGGAGCTCTCTGATGGACTAGCTTATTGGCCAGCTAACTCCAGGGACCCCCCATTTCTGCCCCTCACCCTCAGTGCAGGGGTTACATACAGGTTTGCATCTCTGCACCCAACCTTTATGAGGATGCTGGGGATCTGAACTCAGGTCCTCATGCTTGAGCAGNGANCACTGTACTCACCCAGCCTTCTTCCCAATCCCAAAAACCTATTTCCAAATGCCCTGGGAAATGTGGTGTCTGAAGCATGTCACAACTAACTTTAACCGAAAGGGGTTGTTTTATTCACTCCTCAGTCTCAAATTACTGTGCATAAGGTCTTGTTCAGACAGACAGACACTTGGTGCCAGGCAACTCCATGAGCTTCTTGTGTGTGTGTTCCCACAGGGCAATATGGGCAATAAACAAGTTTTGCTTCCTGCTCCTGTCACAGTAAGTGACAGGATTCTAGCATGGGCGACAGCAGAGGAGGTGACAACAGGAATCAGTTCACCTTTCTGAGGAAACCATCTATTAAAACAGATCAGGCTCCAGTTCCCCTGTCTAGATGTGTACATCCNATTCCATGGAAGGTGGCGGATAGCAGCAGCCCATCCCTTCCCCTCAGATCTGTGAGCTCAGAGACTCGAGACAGCTCTCCCAGATAAATGCCAAGCACTTCTCAGACAGACAATTGATGAGCTCCAAGGTTGCCTAAGCTGAGATAAATTGTGTGATGCACAGACAGGGGTATCTCACCACACTACCAAATGGCTGTCTTGTCCTCCCTATACTGCCTCATACGACACCACTGAGGAATCCACCCAGCCCACCCCAGCAATGGAAGCTATTTTTGAAATGATTACACAGCTCGAACTTGGGCCCACTTCAAGGCAGAAATGCTGGGGGGAAGATAAAGATGAACTTTACTCCTTTCTCCTCTGCAGAAGATGTCCCGTGGGCTTGGAAGAAGAAAGAAAAGTGCACAAGGAGTTTATCCTCAGAGAACCACTGTGGGGGCTGAAGTTCTAATTCTTCTGAACAGTGTCTGGTGCAATCGTTAGGTGTTTGCCCTCCCCAAGCCTGCTGGATGTCTCATCTCTGTTCTTAGTGTCTGGAGACCTGAGCATCAAGGGAAAGGGAAGAAAGGGAAAGGGCGGGAACAGAGGAGGAGGCAGGGATAGGAGCTGAGGCTGCAGGTCTCAGGACTGGACGGGGACAACTCCAGTTGTACTCTAGAGGTGCCAGATATTGCACTTGAGAAGTCAAGACATGATCATCCTATGCTCTGAGCCATGTCTGTTCTGTGCCAGTGTCACTTGCAAAAGTGGGAAACTCAAGTCACTTTGTGACCTGGAACCAGCTTTCCTTGTTCCTCCTCAAGTCACTGTGAATGTGAACTCAGCCATCCCTCAAAAATGATGAGTGAGCCGGGGAGGTGGCTCAGCTGGTCAAGACGTGGAGCTGAATTTGAGCCCCAGAGCCCATGTTAAAAGAGCCAGACAAGATGGCATGTGATTCTAATCCCAGCACTGGGGATGTAGAAACAAGATCGATCCTGGAGCTGGCTAGCCAGCCGGCCTGGCCATACCTATGAGTTCCAGGCCAACCACTCTGCCTCAGAAATCAGGACAGCATCCTTGGACTAGAGAGCTGACTCTAGTTAGGAAAGCATACTGCTCTCACAGAGGACCCAAGCACCATTTCTAGCACCCACTTTGTTTGGCAGCTCACAATTGCCTATAACTCCAGCTCCAGGAGATCCAATGCCCTCTTTTGGCCTCTGCGGGCACCCACACACATGCATACATTTACACAAACACACATACACATAAATAAAAACAAATCTTTAAAAAAAAAAGGTAGACAGAATCCCAAGGATTGCACCCAGAGTTGACCTCTGGCCTCCACATGTACTTGTATACACACACACACACCTGAGCACACACACCTTGCACACACTTACACACACACCTGCACACACACACCTATACACACACACATCTGTGAACACACACACCCCCTTCACATTCACACACACACACACACACACACACACACACATGTACATACACATATACACACACCCCTGCACACATACATACACACCTGAGCACACACACACACACACACACACACACACACTCATATGAGAATTGACCAGGCTTTCAAGGAGGATCCCATTCCTCTCCCCAGTAGAGAAAGAACAAAAACTCCATTTTGTGAGCAGAATTTCAACCTTACATGGGAGCATCTCTTCACCAGCCAGCTTGTGACAAGTATATAACATTCAGAGATCAGGTGACAGTTTTTGCAGTGGCTTCTTGGCAATGCCAAACAATGAGAGCCAGGCAACCTGCATCAGCCCTGTGGTGGGACCAGAGCTGGGAAACCCATCTGGTTCTCCTGTGTTCCTCCTACATGGGGCTCTGTCAGTCAGGGTTGCCACAGTCTCCAGGAGGATTAGGGAGAGAAGGAAGCAGAGTCCGTCTTTTTGCTATGCTAAGGGAACTGCAGGGCTCAGGACCAGAGAACATTCCTGGTCTTTCCTGGGAGAGCATGTCACCATGATGTGAAGTCCTTTACCTGAGTCTATATCCCCTTTTGGAAAATGCCCCACCAGTAGCTGCTGCCCAAAAGTAGGGTGGTCCAAAGCATGGCTGCTGAGCCCCAGATCCTCGGGAAGCCTCCCAACAAAGCTTCTCTACACGCTCCTCTTTTCCATGGNGGACCCCCCTTTCCATGGAGACTCCTCTCTTTTCAATGAGGAGCACCTTTATATTGGAGACTCTTTTCCAGTGGGGATCCTTTACAATGGGCACCCATGAGAACTCTCTCTTTTTTCAAAGGAGACCTTCAAACAGCATCCCTAAAAAGACAAGGTAGGAGGACTGTAATGGTGTCAGCAACAACATGAAAATCACTCCATCAGAGGAGAGTTAAAATGTTGAGTCCCCACAGTAGAACCACTAGCGAGATCCCTCCTGTCATCTCTGCTTCNCAGATCGTGAAAAGAGTCAAGAAAAGTTCTTAGGATCCTAGAGACACAAATCCACTTGACCTGATTCTGACCCCAGGACCCCTCTCAGCCAATGGTTCTATTGAGCAAACTGCACTCACACTTGGCACCAAGCAGATGTAACATCACCAGCCTGCCCTCAAGGAGCTTCCAAGTGACTCAGGAGGTAAAACTCAGAAAGCAATCTGTAAAAGACAAGGCTCTCTAGAATCTTGCTGCCCAGATAAGCAACGACACTCAGAAGGAACAGAGGGATGNGAAAATGGAATTTGTAGGGAGTCACAAGTCAGGAGAGGATATGGGAGCCTGGGTCACTGAAGGAGAACCTGAAAGATGACTCAGAAATCAAGGGGTCCTTAGGAAAGGACCAACAAGGAAGAGGGGTACACAGTGGGAGGGGCCGCCACACCATAGTGCAAACACCGTCTGCCCACCCCTCTGCCCCTCTTGTAATAGTTCCCAGGTTGATCACTCGCTATTGGGAAATGGATGCCCAGAACCAGAGATACCCTAAACATAGACAGGTGGGCGGGAGGCTGAAGAGCATGTTAGAAGGTGTGACTAAATCCACCATCTACATCCAGTCCTAGGTACTGGGGAAAGAAGAGGATCCAATATAAGGCCTAGAGAGGCTGGGGACAGGACTAGAGAAAAGGAGACAGTGGCAGCTGCCACTCTACTATGTGAATCCATAGCAAACAAATGATATATGCCTCATACTCTACTATGTCCCCAAGGCTTGACCATTCTTGGCAACCATCAGGGGCTCAACAAGAATAAAAAAGGTATATGGATGGATGGATGGATGGATGGATGGATGGATGGATGGATGGATGGTAGTAGATATGTGGGTATGTGGGTAGGTGCGTGGATGGATAAATAGATAGATGGTGTCATAGTTAGAGCTATTATTGCTGTGATGAAACACCATGACCAAAAACCACTTGGGGAGTAAAGGGTTTGTTTGGTTTACATATCATAAATCATAGCCCATTAAGGGAAGTCAAGGCAAGAACTCAAATCAGGTACGAACCTGAAGGAATGAGCTCTTACAGGAGCCAGTGAGTAGTGCTGCTTACTGGCTTGCTCCTCACGGTTTGCTCACCCTGCTTTCTCACAGCATCAAGGGCACCATCCTCACTGAGCTAGGTCCCCATATCAATATCAATCACTAATTAAGAAAATGCCCTACAGGCTTGCCTAGTCTGATCTTATGGAGGCATTTTCTCAATTGAGGTTTCCTCTTCTCAGATGACTCCAGCTTGTGTCAAGCTAACATAAAACTAGTCAGTATAGGTGGGTAAGTGGATAGCTGGTTAGATGTATAGATATACAGGGAGGGAGTAGATAAATGGATGGATTCATATATGCATGCATGTATGTATGTATGCATATATTGTCCATATACCCATGGACAAGTGAATATGTGCATACATTTAAGAACATATGGAAGAATGGATGAAGGATGGGTTTATGGATGATGGATAAATGAATGGATGGATGGATGGATGGATGGATGGGTGGGTGAACAGATGAATGCATGGATTCATGGAGAGATAAATGAGTAATTTTAGATGCTATTATGGTTTCTATTGTTAAGAATACAGAAAGGCAAAATTTAAAACCGTATCTGTTTAGGTTCATAGCACTCTGGAGGCCAATCTGCTGAGAGGTAAGGGTCCTAGTAAAGACTGTGAGTCACGCAGCCTAGGGCAGCCTTATCAAGGCTGTGNAACTTGGAGTCCATCTGCTTACTTCTCCACATGCAGTTCTCACCTGTGTAAGGCAGAAGAGTCTGTTACATTTGTCTCTGGTGGGAGTCAAGGGAAGCAACCCACAGAAACTGCACAGAGCTGTGTATGGCAAGCAAAAAGGGTGCAGTAATTTGTATGGTGGCCTTCTTTCTCCTTTCCCTTCTTTCTGTACCACCAGACAACAACACTGCTGCCCCACAACACACCTCACAACCTCAGTGGGTTCTTTCCCACCCCACTACTCCCATGGGTGCAAGCAAGACACCAGGGACACAGAGAACAGCTACATCCAGTCAGTGCGTGCCAGGTTGGTTATGCTGAGGCCTCATAATCCAGCTCAAGGAAGAGCACCCAGCAGTTAATTTTTTAAATGCAATCTATATTTAATGCAATATGAATATTTAACTCACTTAATGCAATATTTAANTTGATCTCCAATACAAATAAAAATAGTAAACAGATCAGCTAACGATTTACACGCAGGCTCTCCCGTTGTGTCATGAAGGCTTTTTTTCTGATGACAATTTTCTCCTTCTCTCTAAGCAGATATGCTAGGATGTTCCAGCTGCTGCTTCTAAGTGGGTCAGAGTGTCCTGTGGGGAGTGGGCTCAGCCAGGAAGTGGCCACAGCTTTGATTTATTTGGAGACTTAATTAAATCATATTACATGTTGGCTACTACGCTAAGACCTGGTGGGAAGAGAGAATGAACCTTTCTCTCACAGAGTGCATGATCCAGTGGGAAGCAGAGACAATCCTCTCATAAATCAAAGGGGGGGGGGAGGAATTCTTGCTTCTAGCTACACTGAGCACTGACAAGACACCTAGNCCAGATGCCCAGATGGCAGGGCAAGAAATATAATGAGAACCAAGACAACCTAGGACATGGTAGGGCAGAGGGACCCAGGCAGAAAGAAGAATTTGCTCCAAGGCTTTTAAGAACTAAATGTCTGGGTGGTGGTTGNAATGAGAACTATCACCCCATAGACTCAGGTATGACACTTGGTGCCCGGTTGGTGGTGCTGTTTGGGGAGGTTACCAAAGTCTTAGGAAGTGAAGCCTTTCTGGAGGAGGTACGTCACTGGAGGATGCACCACTTCAGTTCACTCTCCATGCTTCCTGTGTGTGGATAAAGATGTGATCTCTCAGTTTCCTCCTCCAGCCTCCTCCCTCACCATCGTGGATTCTTCCTCTGTAACTGTAATAAACTGCAACCCAGAATAAACTCTTTCTTCTATGAAGTACATCTGGTCATGATACTTTATCACAGCACAAAAAAAGAAAGTAACAAATGCAGTCTATGCCCCCCATCCCACATGTTGGGCTCTAATGTTTTTATGGGGGAAATGAGACATGAAATCACCCATAGATAGGACTGATGCATTCATAAGAGGAGATGGCTGTGAGCAAACCNGGAAGAGTGCCCTCCACAGGAACCAACCAGCAAGCCTGAGCTTGGCCCTGTCTGCCTCCAGAACAGAGAG
Source organism: Neotoma lepida (assembly GCA_001675575.1). Classification (NCBI taxonomy): domain Eukaryota; kingdom Metazoa; phylum Chordata; class Mammalia; order Rodentia; family Cricetidae; genus Neotoma; species Neotoma lepida. The sequence goes on from LZPO01017330.1 coordinate 320,915, forward strand.
AAATAAATTCTTATCATTTAAGCCCTACAAAATTTTGCTATTTCTTTTTAGCAGCCCAGACTCATTCAGACACAACTGTGCTAATGACAAGAGAAGTTGGGCCCATGGAAAAGGATGAAGAACAAAACCCCAGGTGAGGCTTGGCCTCCTAGGTCACTTAACTAGGTGGGGACATTATCCCAGAAGCAGTGAGAATGAAGCTCAGGAGTGACNTGACTAGAACTGTGCAGCCACAGAAGGATAACTCTAGCAGGGTGACAGTTCCACAGCTGAGAGCTATTAAAGCAATCCGGAGAAGAGAAGTGTCAAAGGGAATAGAGAGAAAGTGGGCAGATTAAAGAAACAGAGAGGACACTGAGTTGATGGGTCTTGGCACCTGACTGAGCAAGTCAGAAGACGGAATAAAACAAGGACTATGTGTGAGCTTTCAGTATGAACTACCAAGGGAGTGTATTAAATAAATTTTAACAGTCAACAAAGCTGTCATTGCCATCATTGTTAGTGCTGAGGTCATGGTTCCCATCTTAGAGATGACACTGAGTAAGTCTCTTCTCTTCCACATGGCCATTTAAGACGGTACCCATGAGGAGCTCAAAATATGATAGCAGATAAGGTGGATGCCACCGGATTTCATCCTATGCAAGGCAAACAACCCAACACAACTGTGGTGGTTTGAAAGAAAATGGTCCCCAAAGGGAGTGGCATTATTAGGGGGTGTAGCTTTGTCAGAGTAGGTGTGGCCTTGTTGGAGGAAGTGTGCCACTTTGGAGGTAGNCTTTGAGGTCTCATATATGCTCAAGCCACACCTAGTGGCTCAAACCACTTCTTGCCTGCAAGTTAAGATGTAAAACTCTCAGTTCCTTCTCCAACACTACATCTGCCTGCGTGCCACCATGTCCCACCATGATATTGGGGTGAACCACTGAACNGTAAGCTACCCAATTAAATGTCTTCCTTTATAGGAGTTGCCATGGTCATGGCGTTTCTTCACAGCAANAGAAACCCTAACTAAGACATCCACCAATAGGGAACCTGTTCAATGAACTGTATAGCACATCCATACAACTGAATATCAGTGACTATTAGAAGTCAATGCACTGGATTTATATTTAATAGCCCAGAGAAGTGGACTTAATGTATTATTAATCTCTTTAGAGTGCAAACATAATAATCTCACTTTAAGCATACTCAGGGTTTTGTTGGAGGATGAACTACACCACCATATTCACATTCATTTTTCATCTTCTTTCAGGGTTTTCTATGTGTTCCTCGGTTTCCCAGNCCCATGTATTAATCAATGGGATTTTTAACATTATAAAAGTAAGCAAAAGTCAGGATATTTAATTTACTACAAACATATGTAACAAAAACTTTGAGAGCTTTCGTTTCATGCTGTGAATTGTCCCTCTAAACATGAAGGACACAGTCAAAGACTGATCATATCCCAAGACTCATGCCCTTTACTTTGAAGAGTTAAAACCAAAGTTCTCTGGCTATTCACCCTTGACCCCATACCTCTCCTCTTAGCCACCATCATGGTCCTATCACCACTTTTCTGTTATCCCATTACAAGAACGGCAAAAAAAAAACCCACATAAATGAATACTGTATTCTGCTGAAGATCAGAGGTATGGNTCAAAATGAGGCCAAGAGTGATTCATCTTTTGTGGGAGAAGGGGATCTGGATGGATCAGATATTATAGAAATCTAAGAGAGGGAGGAGAACTATTGAAAATGTCATCTCGGATGAGGATAAAAGAGAGACCCTTAGATCTCCTCCCAGGCATGTTTCTTGTGCTGTAACCACATCCTGAATTACTTGATACCCTTCTGTTAAGAGGCCAGTGTAAGAGCCCTGATCCAGAGACTGATGGAGGCAGA
>LZPO01017330.1:323556-337505 GCA_001675575.1 Neotoma lepida
TGTCAGCTTGCCACAACCTAGAATCACCCTCGAAGAGTCTCAATTGAAGAATTATCTAGATCAGACTGGACTGTGGGCATTCTGTAGGGAATAATCTTCATTGTTCATTGGCTCAGTCTCCTGTGTGCAACACTATTCCCTAGGCTGGGCCCTAAACTCTATTGAGAGCCAAGAAAGGTAGCAGAAAGCAAGCAGGCAGCATGGGTAAATTGATTCTCTCGGCTCTTGACTGTGTGTGTGTTGGGATCCTGCTTGAGATGCTGTCTTGACTTCCCCTCAATGATTGACTGTCAACTGGGCTTGTAACTCCAATAAGCCCTTTTTTTCCTTAGGCTGTTTTAGGTAAGGATACTTGCCATAGCAACAGAAATGAACCTAGGACATACTATTGAGGGAGGGCTGTGGAGCTTTTGGCAGTAGGGCCTGACTGGAGGAAATGGGTCACAATGAGTGGGTCATTCAAGGTCANACCAGCCCCTAGTTCCAGCTCCNTGCTCTCATTCCTGTTCCACNACCATGTGAGGAGCCATTGCCACATGCTCCTGTTAGCATGATCTCCACCACACCTTCCTTTCCCACATGATGGACCAAAAGCCTTGGAAACCAAGAGCAAAAATAAACCTTTTCTCAATGATCCATTGGATGTGAGAGATCAAATCATGGAGATCTACAGAGTGCCTGGAGTTGGCACTGGGAGGGGACCAGATGCGTGGAAACAGTGTGAACTTGGAAAAGGAACCTTTAAGAGAAAGGGGTTTGGGGAGGGGAAGATGGGGAGAAGGGGAGTTTGCCCTTGAACTTCCCCAAAGAGAAGACAGCCAGGGAGCTGACTGTCAGTGCATGTGGTGTGGGGAGCAGACTCCAACCANGAGATGACCAAGCTCCCTTCTGGAGCATTTTGTAAAGTGAAATTTGAGTAAGACAGAAACTGAACCCATGGAGTCTGGTGCAGGAAGCAGGCAAAGGAGGAGAGGAGTGGAGTCCAGCTGAAAGACGACACCTGTCTGTCTAGCCAGAGCTGGGTCTTCCCTTCCTTGGGAGTCTTGGGACATCATATTTAATCTCCATCCTAGACAAGCCATTCTTTCCCATCTCCAAGTCCTCTAATAACCGAGCACTTAGTATGTCCCCAAGAATGTCTGCCCCATCTGAGCCCTGAAGCAGGGGGAGGCAGAAAACANTAATTAGCTTCAATCTAGACTAATTGCTTTTTAAACTTCTCCTGTAAGCCTGACTTGGAATGACTTCTNAGAATCGATGTTTCATTATTTTTTGCCATCNCAGAGACTGGCCCTGTCGATAGGTTGTTAGGAATCAGCTCTCAGTGAGATCNCCTCCTTCCCCTTCTTCCCTTCCCCCTCTCACTGGCATCAAAATATCATTGTCCTACTGAGGAGACAAAGCTGAGCCTCAGAAATGAAGAGCCTGGGCAGGAGGGAGGAAGCCATCTCCACGTATACCTCCTGTTGCTCAGACCCTCTACATACCAGGCCATGACCACACTGTGCCATGTGACATTATTAATCATTGCAATAATTCCAATGAGCCTGGGATCCATCATCAGCCCATTTTTCAGATGAGGGCCCTGAGGCTCAGAAAGACTTACCCTTGAGCTTGGTGTTCTTAACAGGGATGCTACAAAACTGTACAGGTCCTCACAAGCCAGGCCCTTGTGTGCACCTCATAGGGGCCTACTGCTTGGAATCCCAGGGCCTGGAACCAAGCTCAAAAGGAGTCTTGAAGCATCTCCTACCCAAAATCCCTCTCACAGCAAGGTGTTCACATCAGGGGTGTTACACAGCCAGCCTGAGTCTGACCTCGGAGGATGAACCCTTCCTTTATTCCTTGACTCTGAGCCTCCCGTTGAGCTGGTTANATAAATCTCAGCAAAACAGCACACTGAAAAGAGCAAAAAAGTGGGGAAAGTAGCCTTCTTGTGCCAGAGACAAGCAGCCTGCCCGCCTGAGGGACCAGGGTCTGAACAATTCCAAGGGGCTGAACTACACCAGCCTGCTTTCTCTCCCATCTGTGTCAAGGACAAAGATATCAACAAGAAATCAGCCAACAGCAGATCCAGCCTCAGTGGTCTCCCCAGAACCCTTCAGACAGGACCCAGGGCCCACACCATGGGGCTTGAGCATCACCCTACTTGTGTTCTTCTGTGGGCATGGAGGAAGGAGCCTAGAATGTTCCCCTGTGAGACCTTATGTCGTCTCCCTTTTCCCCTCAAGCCTTTCTAAATATTTTCTTCCTTGTCTCCTGTGACTGACGTGTCCATTGCATGCAGAGCTTGTACTGACATGATGCTGGGGCCTGGCAANCAGTGCNCGCTTGGCAAATGTTAGCTCCAGTGACCCTTACGTTTACATGGCTAATTGCAAGTACTGGGCTCTGTAGAGATTTAGGGAAGGGGGTGGGTGGAAGCCATGGTAGAGCTTCAAGTTCAGTACTTGCAGGTCACTGTTAATTAGATGGTGTGAAGAGCGAGGGGTCCAGGCTTGAATCCTGATGATGCCTCTCAGAGTGTGCGCAGCTTACTTGTTTAACATCCCAAGAACCTGAGCTGTTTTAGGGCCTGGTGCAAAAACTAGGTCATTGTGGAATTAGTGTGATAAATGGACTCACAGAAACCAAGATTTGTGCCACTATGAAAGAGAAGTGTAGTTCNGAGAGGGAAAAACATCCACAGACCTGAGCTAGACTGNACTAGATGAAGCAAGGCAGAAGTCTACAAGGAGATGTCCCCAAGATAGCTGTCAACATCCTTAGAGGAGGCAACGGCACATGCAAAGGCCCTATGGTAGGAAGCAGAGTGGTCTGGTGTAGAAGTAGGNGATCTACAGCAGGGAGAGGAAGGAGACGCATTCCAAGCAGAAACTGGAAGCAGGTGGACATTGCGCCCTTGACAAACAAATGTCTTGAGGACACCTTCTCTCCATTCTCCCCTCTGACATATGCAGGATGCTGAGAGCCAGGTTGAGCATGTTCACCAATCTCTGCCGCATTTATAAAATGTGTCCCCAAATCCTTTGTCATTCGCAAGGCACACTCTTCAGGGACCTCCGGTCTGAGCTCCAGCAGAAGGGGGATCCGAGAGCTGGTCTGCTGCAGGGCACTCAAGTGGTACAGTTCCATGGGGCTTCACCCCACACTCCTGCCAGGGCCAGCAAGACACAGGAACTGGGTGTCCCGGATTCAAGAAGATTGCTTCTTGGTTCATTTTCCTGGAAATGGGGCTGTACACAACCCACACAGAGCAAAGTTCTTCCCAAACTTTTATTAGACTTCAGTGAACTGTGGCATAAAGGCACCTCTGCCTCACACATGACATCTCATCTCTCTCTGACCCAGTTAAGAGGTGAGTTTGGGCAGCAGGGGGGCAGAGAAAGTGCTGGCAGCCTCAGTGCAGTTAGTGAAGGCAGAGCCACNGTGTCAGGTCTCCTGCTCAAAGAAATACAGGCAGAGCTCTGGAACTATCCCCCACATAAGCAGTGTCCCCTACAACCCAGAGAGGACACTCCTGATTGAGGAACAGGAGGTCAAAGGGCATCTGGTCTTCATTCACCGCCACGATGACCATGGTGCTTCTTCTGACTCCACCAGGAGCCTTGGCTGATTGGACAAAGACNGAGACCTGGCCCAGAAGCATACACTGCATTGGGCTGTCAGCAGCCAAGCAGCTGCTCTGCACACAATGAGTCCTTAACTTAGGCAATGGAACTGCAAAGTCCAGGATGTCTGTGCATGTGTGTGTGTGTGCATGTATAGTGTAAGTATATAGTTGGGGTGTGTATGCGTGTGTGTGTGTGTGTGTGTGTGTGTGTGTCCTCATCTGTATGTTGTACATATGTAGAGTTCAGAGGTGAATATCAGTGTCTTCCTCAGTTGCTTCCAACCTTATCTTTTTATGAGGTGAGGGCTCTCCTCTCTTGCTAGACTGGACCAGTAAGTCCCAAGATCTACCAGTCTCCCTCCCTGGCCCCCATACTAGGGTTATGAGCATAGGTTATCATGCCTGGCTTTTCATATGGGTGGTGGGGATCCAAACTCAGTTCCTCATGCTTGCATGGCAAGCACTTTGCCCACGGACATATCTCCCTAGCCCTCTAGGGAACATTGCTGACCCCAGCAGTTTCTAGTTTTCTCTGCAATGACTCCCACTTTCCATAAAAAAGCATGCACAGAGGAAGTGTGTGTGTACAAGCCAGCCCCAGATCACTACTCCTTCTATGTGACAAATGAGTCAGCTACACCCATCTCCCTCTGATGCAGTCTGTCACTGAGAAATGACAGTTTTGTGGCAAAACCTGGCTCCTTCATCCCTGTGAGCATCTTCTATAAATGTGGTCCAATGCTAGCATCTCCAAGCAGGTCCTGCCCAGGGTCCCTTTCAAACCCTTCACATCCATCTTAAAAATCAATGTGACTGTAAGTCTTTTACTTGTTAACACAATAAAAACTCTTCAAACTGCTTCTCCTTTTTACTCTGTAAACTCTCACTCAAAGCCAGCCTGGAGGGGAGAAAGAAAAGAAGAAAAAGAGCTTTCCTGAGGAAAGATGTTCCGGTCTGTGATAACAGAACTTCTGTTGTGTAGAAGCAATTTCACACACAGTGCCAGTCAACATGTTCCTCTTTAAATGGTCTGGGAGGCTTCCTGGACAGTGGACAAATCAGCTGAGGTAAATGGCTAAGTCATGCCACCCTACAAATGTGACTGCTGAACAGCAGGCCACTACCTTCAAGGCAGTCCCCTGACCCAGGCTGGTGGAGATGATGCTGTGCAGGTGGAGAGGTGGCTGNTGGGCCCTGTGAGACTCTTCTTTCATCTTTGGTAGAGAAACACGGAGCTTAAGAACAAGAGTAGAACATGGCCAACTGCTGGGTTTGCTGTTGCTTAACTTGAGGGGCTACATTGTCTTAGGCAGAATCTAACTATGTAGCCCACACTGGCCTCCGATTTGGAGGCCCCTGCTTTAGGCTGAGGTGAGAAGCACAAGCCACCACATTAGACTTCAATTGCTAGGCTTGAATGCTAGACTTTATTCAAGTGAATACCAGTTGCCTGCCGGGTAGTATACACACAAAGGACCTACAGATGGCCATAAATAAGACTCTCCCCAACCTTGGGGAACTGATAGTTAAGAAAGATGTAAGCACTGATGGCATGGGACATGGAACCAGGACAGGGAAGAGGAAGAAAACAGAGGAAAGGNACACTTCTTCCATCAATTACCACAGCCCTACTGATCCTTGCCCCTCAAGAAGTCTCAACATACCCCACAGCTCTCCCTTCTCCTGAAACATCACACCAGTCTAAGCCACCAAGTCACCTTCAGGAACATCAACAATAGCTTCCTAAGGGTCTCCTGGAATCCATCCTGGTCCATGCCCGCTCATCCCCACTGGAGCACCCCAAAGAGATCTTTAAAGTGAAGGTTGATGGTGCTGCCTGCTTGTGAAAGCCCACCAAAAAGGGGGTGGAACATGAGGAGGAGGAAGAAATGAGAGGGAGGAAGAGGAGGATGAAGAGATGGAAGAGGAAGAAGAGGAAGAAAGTGAAGAGGAGAGAAAGAAGAGGAGGAGGAAGAGGGGAGGAAGAGGAGAAAAGGACGCTGGCCTCCCCACCTTCCCCTCCATGGCCAGGCCCTCACCAGAATGTGATCTGCAGCAAGTGTCTTAAGCTGTAAGTAGAACCAAGTAGGGAACTAAAAATGCCCGGACGTGTGAGAGCAGCAGCCTCATGCAGGTCACTCCACTGCCGCGGGACTGTACTGACCAAGGCAAAGGCTCTANAGACGGTGCCACAGCTCACCTTCTTTCTCCCACTGCTCACTCCTGTCTTGGGCCATTCTGTGCAGCAAGGCCACTGGCTCCAAGGACATTCAGCATGGGCCCCTGAGACATCTGAGGCTATGGGACAGCTGCCATCCTTTTCTCTGTGATGGCCCATCAGAGGAGTGACAGTAGTTTCCAGACAGCNCCGAGGAGCAGACCCCTGCCTGCACAGAAGATCGCTCAGCTTGCTCTTCCAGCAAGATGGGCTTTCTTCAGGATCTGATCATCTGCAGCTTTCTGGTCACGCTCAGTGTTAGCACGTGGTGGATACACCTGCTATTCATCCAGAGGAAGTGAGGGAAATGTGTGAGCCTCGGACTGTCGCAGCCCTGGGCTGGAGTCTCAGTGTTGCAGTGTACTCGTCAGAGTCAGAGCAGCTCTCCACCGCTCTTCCAAGCCAGCATGCTATACTTCCATCTGTCACCAATTACAGGCATGGATCAGACGGCCAACCGTAATTAATGGAACACAGAAGATTTTCCAGCCTCTTGTTTTGAAATAATTTCTGGTAGAGTTTCACTTACCTCTGTGTCGGGCAGACAGCAGTGTTTTGTCAGAGGGGCTCAGCTCACTCAGAACAATTAATCACAGTTGGTGCTAAAACCAATNTACTGGAGTGGGCCAAGAGACACCTCAGTTTTCTCTATTAATGNGAATATCGGAACAGTTTATNAGGCGCTGAGTGACGTGCTTAGTGTTGCTTCTCCCTCTGCTTAAAGAGCTCAAGATGGGAAGGTACCTTTCTGAGAACTAGATGCCAGGAACAAGCTAAAAACAAAATTTACAAAAAAAAAAATGGGGGCTAGAGAGATGGCTAGATAATTCTCAGCACACACACTGAGTATCTCATAACCACCTGTAACTGCAGTTCTAGGGGATCCCATGTCATCCTCTGGCCTCCTCAAGCACCCACATATGTGGCATACACACACAGACACACAAATAAAAAAAATTAAATAAACCTGAAGTCCTCAAACCTAGTTTGTTCCTCTTTTAAGTAGGGAGATAGTCCCCTACTTGTTAGTGTGTGTGTATATGTGCACATATGTGTGTGCAGTTGATGTACNCACGTGTCCATGTGCATGGGGAGGTCAATGGCAGGTGACTTTCTCCATCTCGACCCACCTTATTTTGGGGATGGTCTCTCACTGAGCCTGGAGCTCGATGATTTGCCTAGACTGCCTGGCAGGCAAGCCCAAGGATCCTTTTGCCTCCACCTCCTCAGCACTTGGAGAAAGTTACCACACCAGCTTTTTCACTTGGGTTCTAGGGATTGAACTCAGGCCAAACACTTACAGAGCTGAGCCATCTCATCAGCCGCCTCTGTACTTTCTTTTTTCCTTTTTTAAGACAAGGTTTTTCTGTGTAGCTCTGGCAGTCCTGAAACACACTCTGTACACCAGGCTGGCCTCGAACTCACAGAGTTCCACCTCCCTCTGCCTCCCTCAGTGCTGGGATTAAAGGCGTGCNCTGTCACCACCCGGCTCCTCTGTATTTTCAAATGAACTTTTCTCTTGAGTAACAGTCCTCAAGATAAATGAATTAAACACAAAGACACACTTAATGTGGTAGCTACCCTGTAATCAGTATTACTAATATAAATAATAATTAATAATAATAAACAAGTTATTATCCTGGAGAGGTTTGCAAACTAGCAGACTGCAAGTCACACCAGGACTGCCCAGTCAGCTCTGTCTTCTACCAAGTGACTCTAGGGGTCAGAGTAAGCCTGTCAACACAACAGTTTGCTTTGCCTCTGCCTCTCAAATGGTGTATGTCCACTTCCAGAAGCTGCAGTAAGAAGCGGCAATGGATTCATGGAGTCCAGATCGAGAGGTCAGAAGCCAAAGTCAAATGGTCAGAAGGGATGTAGCTCCCTCCAAAGGCTCCACCAAGGAGCCTCCTCCAGCCCCTAGTGGCTCCTGTCCTTCCTAGGCTAGTGGCCACATCATCACTCCAGCCTCTGCCTCAGACTTCCCATGGTCTTCTTCTTTTCTTACAAGGAAACTAGATCCCTAGCCCAAGAGGACTTCCTCTTCAAGTCCTAAACTAATTCCTTCTCCTGAGACTCTATTTCCACACAGAAGTGGGGCATTCGTTTGCAGAGATGCCTTCCAACACACCACAGAGGGCAGTCTCAGCACCCCCTCTATGGTCAGGTATGTAAGTGAGGATCATGCAGGGATGTGTTTGACCAGAAGCTGGCTTCTGTGAGTCATCAGAGCTGGGGTGGACCTTTCGGGGATGCAGCTGCCTTTGAATCATCCATGCTCCTGTAAGCAACCCCAACAAACTTGCTGTTCACTCAGCTAGACCTGGGCGGAATCATCTCTTTGGTCTGTTGTCTGTTTCCTATCTGGGGTGAATAAACATTTGTTCACAACTCCCCAGGAAGTAAATCAATGGAATCCCTCCCCGACACACACGATGACTGTGTGGGAATATGACCATCTTTGGACATAGAGAACATATCCTAAGGCCAAGGACGGTGTCTTAACTTACTGTCGTGTCTCCAACACTAACCTAGAACCAAGGTTGTCTAAAGAAATCCAGTGAACAAAGGAGTCAATGACTAAATCCTCACAGGTCCATCTGGAGTGACCTAAGAGCAATAAGCTCAATTGACACATGCCTTTAATTAGGGACACCCCCACCCCCACTGCCTGGTTTTCCTGTGCCTCTAAACACAGCCAGGAAAGTCCAAATTGCAAGATTCTGAGGTCAACTCAAGACATGATCTTGTAAACAGAGCTTCTCTTTTCACACTTCATTTTCTCTTGGAAAGTGAGCTTCATACAAAGTGTATGCACATGGAGGAGACATAGGGCATAGGACAGGGCAAGTCAGGCCCATGAGCNTCTAACCAGCTGTGACCTAGAGGACATGTCCAACCAGAAGCCCATGGGCCACACATTCCCCAGGATACCTATGAGTGCATCCAACACAAAACCATAAACTTTACTTAAAACCTGGATGTTTTTAATGATTTTTTTAATACCTTGTGTTGTTCTTGAGCATGAACTTTGCGGAAGGCAATTTTGTGTCCTAGTGTTAAAAGTTTAGACATGTCTGGGTCTCTAGAAACATGTTTCNTGAGACTTTCACTCTGACTGGGGTTCAAATCTCCACCCCTAAATTTGTCTCCACCTCCTCCAACACNCAGTTCAGTCTTGGGAAACACACCCCTTGCTTCCTTGGAANGCAATGCCCTTGGCACAGGCTCCCTGACTGGCCAGAATTCTGCCCCCAGCATATCAGAAGCTCCACGCTGTGGAGGAACAGGGTGGCAGCTTACCCAGAGGTACAGAGAGAGTTCAGCACTGGCCTCCACAGCCAAGACTATCCTGGAGAAACAACATTATCTTATCCTCAAACTCTCCCNAGGCAGGAAGCCAAGGCCAAGACAGCACTGGTGAAAANATTCTCAGGCNAGGCAATGGTAACTTGCAGCAAACAGCCTTCCCAACACTAGCCCAGGTGGAAAAGCACAGGAAGAACGTGGGATGTTGAGCTGGGCACAGTGGCACTTGCCTACAGTCTCATATTGGAAATAGGGGAAAACAGACTCAAGAGAGTGGAAATGAAGCCATTTTAACATTCAATTTGCAGAAAAAGAGAAAAGGCAAAAATGGCAGCATGACTATTTGACGCAGACAATGGTTCCTAAAGTCCTCCTGCCCTCTTCTCCCACAGGCTAGGACTTGCTCCATTCCCAATTCCCTATCCTACTGGTTTATGGCACAGAGCCTTATCTGATGAATANTTTGGGGCTTGAGATGGCCCCTTTTCTGACCCTGGGTACAGTCACATAGCAGACTGCCTGTAACTTTCCAACAGATCTGCCACCAGTTAGGGAGAGGGGGGCTCAGGACCTCCTGCTTCTCTGTAACTCTGATGAACTCCGAGTGTACCTCATATGAAAATGGACTATGACAATCCATTTCTTACATCTCAGCCTTGAAGAAGCTAAAGCTAGAGGACTTTTTTTAAAATTAGAGGCCAGTCTGGGTTATAGAGTAAGAGCCTGTGTCAAACAGAAAATGAGAAAAGGAAGAAGAAGAGGAGGAGGAGGAGGAGGAGGAGGAGGAGAAGGAGGGAGAGGAGGAGGTGGAGAGAGGAGGAAGTGAAGAAGAGGAAGAAGTAGAGAAGGAAGAGGTGGAGAGAGAGGAGGAAGTGAAGGAGGAAAAGGAAGAAGAGAAGGTGAAGGCAGATGAAGTCAAATATTATTTTAAGGTGTGTTACTTTTGTTTATGTTGCATTTGTTTAACTCTATGAAGCTGTGTTCCTGTGCCTGTGTAAAACACCCGATGGTCTAATAAAGAGCTGAATGGCCAATGGTAAGGCCNGAGAAAGGATAGGTGGGGCTGNCAGGCAGAGAGNATAAATAGAAGGAGAAATCTGGGAGGAGGAATAAAAGAGACGGAGGAGTGAAGAGACAGGTAGCCAGAGGAGGAGGAGGACCCAGGGGCCAGTCACCCAGCTACACAGCAAGCCACGGAGTAAGAAACACAGAAAGGCATAGAAAAGGAAAAGCTCAGAGGCAAAAGTTAGACAGGATAATCCAGTTAAGAAAGGCTGGCTAGAAACTAAGCCAAACTAAGGCCGGGCATTGATAATTAAGAATAAGCCTCTGTGTGATTTATTTGGGAGCTGGCTGGCGGGCCCCCCCAAAAAGAGTAAAAATACCCAACAACAGAGAAGGAAGTGAAGGAGGAAGTGAAGGGGGAACTGATGGAGGCGTAGGAAATGGAGAAAGTGAAGGAGGGGAGAGGGAGGATAGAGAAAAAGCAGCAGCAGCTGGATGTGTCCACATCTGGGGAAGTAGACTGGGGTCCTCAAACAGTAATNTGAAAAGCTGAAGATACAGAAGTGCAGCGGCTGCAGGGGCCCAGGTATCTCAGCACCACTTGCCCTGGCCCAGAGCTTCATGGCCCTAAGTGACTGTATGAGAGGACACAAGACTTGTATCTAACATGACATTCGTTTTATGAGGCAAATCATTCCGAATATTTTATCATCGCCCCATATTATTCAGCCACTTTAAGTACTATTGAGAGAGACTAATGGTTAACTAATATCTTCAACGCTGGCCTTCATCCCAAGTGGTGCGTCACAGTCTATCTGCTGCCCACTGGGTATCGCCACTGGAGGACACACTTGAACAGCATAAGACCCACGTGCCATATTCCATTTCTGTCTCATCCCCTGACCCACACTCACTGCCACCTTNCTGTCCTTCTCCTCCAGTGAAAACCATTCAAGTCAAAAGCCCAAGACCTGGCTGTGTGGTGCAAGCTTGGCATCCCAGAGACAGGGGGTGCTCTCGAATTTGAGGCCACTGTGAGTGACACCAGTCTCAAATAACAAAAGCCTTCACAAATGTCCCCTGCTTGCCTCATTTTTCATGGTCAGGTCCCCTGGTACCACCTAGGCGTCCACGGATGACTCAGTCTCTCATCCACCCAAACCAGCCCAGCCCCCTCTCTCCCTCAGAACTTCAGCAGAGGCCGCCGTGCTGCTCTAGGGATTTCAGCTCCTTCCCCATAACCCACTTCCTACCCAGGTACCCAAATCACCTTTTTTTAATGGTTTATTTATTTACTTGTGTTATGTGCATTGGTGTTTTGCCTGCATGTAAGTCTGTGTGAGGGTGTTGGATCTCTGGAACTGGAGTTACAGACAGTTGTGAGCTGCCATGTGGGTGCTGGGAACTGAACCCGTGTCCTCTGGAAGAGTTTTTAACCACTGAGCCATCTCTCCAACCCCCAAATCATCTTTTTAACGTACCAAATAATGACAGGCCTGGAGACACAAGCCCATCATCTCACTGCTTNTGAGGCTGAGGCAGGAGGATCTNAAGTTCAAGGTCAGCCTGTGAAATTTAGTGAGACCTTGTCTCTAAAGAAAAAGAAAAACGGAATTGTGGTGTAACTCGGTAGAATAATACTNGCCTAGGTCCTATGTTCAATCCCTGGTACCACAAATTAATTAGGTAAAAACAAAACTGCAGACCCCATCACTCATGCCTCTGCCTGAANTCCTCAGCCAGTCATCACTTCCCATGAAGTCCACTGTCCTTGCTGTGGCTTCTGAAGCCATGTGGACCAGCCCTCNGCTACCCTTCTGAGGGCATGTGGACCAGCCCTAGGCTACCGTTCTGAGGTCCTAGAAGCTCTGTCTTCCTGANTATNTGTGGNCACTGGGATCCAGACCTGCTCTCCTGCCCCCAGCTCCTGTAAGGTTGGTTCCTTCTCAGTCTTCAAATGCCACCTCCTCAGAGAAGCCTCTGACCACCTCTTCAGAGCAAATTGGCCATNTGCCCATCTCCATGGGTCTCTCTCCTTGTCAAAGCTNAGCGTTGTAAGAGTGGATGTCTGTCTACTGTCTGCTGCCTCTCTTTCAGCTTCCTGCACACANATCCACTAGACTGCTCAGGGAGAAAAGCAGCCTACTCTACCCCTCAGTGACTCTGGTCAGCACCACTTTGCCCAACAGGGCAGGAAGCTCTTGACCCTGAACAGCACAAGATGGTGCCCTGCACTGGACTGGTAAGGCACAGCCAGGTATGTCCTGACCATGGGGGGTGGAGCTGAGGGAACTGCAGGGGGTTCTATAGACTAGGAAGTGGAAGGGCTTCAGTTCCTANCAGAGGATGCATTAGTTCATTTGGGTTTTCCCAGGGCCGGTGGGGAAGAAATCCCATCAGGTTGATGGCTAAAGTCCCAATAGACTGGCAAGATAATGGGAAATTCATAGGATGGGGGGGGTGCTTTCCTGCTAAGGGTATAGCACTGAGGTCAGAGTAACCTGAGTGGATGTCTGAGCTCTGAAGGCTCCAAGATATCCATTAGAATGTGAGTCCTAGGGCATCCTTGTCCTCTCATGCACACCCCAGGACTCTAATGAGTAACACAAACTAATGTGTGGAGAGTGAAAGTGGTACCTGTACGCCTGGTACTCAATAAGCACTTCATGAAGGAATCTGAGCAGCCCATGCATTACAGATGAACCACNTGTCTTCTACCCTAGTAGCTGATGGGCACTTTCATTTATTATGAATCTGGGGCATTTCACCCCAAGGTGACCCTGTCAGCTGGGGACTAGACTAGTCTCTTCATCCACCTATTGATACTAGAAGGGAAAATGAAACACAAATGAGATTTTCAACCACCAATGAAAATACACATGCAAATGAGATTTTTTNAAAGCAGCCAATGAAAATATACATGCAAATGAAACATTCAACCACCAATGGAAAAGGCACCAGAGTGTCTTCCACCATGTTGTGTTTGCTGTTTGGTTTTTAATATGAGAGAGGGTAGTGATTATTATAGAGGATTTGAAAGACGGAACATCACAGAGGAAGAACTGCTCTGACCCCTTGTCCTGACTCAAGTATCAGCAAATAGCAACTTCTGGTGTTATTTCCAAGAACTCTTGGTTTTTTTTAATTATGTGTATATGGGAGGCCCAACCCAGCTCCCAAATAAATATACAGAGTCTTATTCTTACTCAATGGTAGGCTGTGTAGCTGGGTGGCTGGCCCCTGGAGTCCTCCTCTCCTTCTCCTTTTGCTCCCCGATCTCTCTTCCCAGATTTCTCCTCCTATTTATTCTCTTTGCCTGCCAGCCCCACCTATCCTTTCTCCTGCCTTGCTACTGGCCATTCAGCTCTTTATTAGACCAATCAAGTGTTTTAGACAGGCACAGTAACACAGCTTCACAGGGTTAAACAAATGCAACATAAAAGAATGAAACACATTTTCGCATCATTAAAACAAATGTTCACAGCATAAACAAATGTAACACATCTCCAACNAATACTCCACAACATCTTACATACACGTACACATATACAATGTATACATATGCTCACACACACATGAACATGCATGCACATCCATACACACATGTGTATGCACACACTAGCATCCCTTCCATTTACAGCAGANTCTGAGGAGGAATCCTATGGGAGCTGTCTTGACCAATCATGATAGCTCATCTTCATTGTTGACTGACAGGACCTAGAATCACTTGGGACATACACCTCTGATGTCCATGAGGACATTTCCTAAGAAGTTTAACTGAGGAGGGAAGCCCCATTCTGAATATGG
>LZPO01017330.1:344993-356219 GCA_001675575.1 Neotoma lepida
CACACACACACACACACACACACACACACACACACATACATAGGGGATCCACAAACACAGGAAAGCCCTATAGCTCACTGTTCACAGATGCCTAATTTAAACACTAGCCTCAGTTCACTGTCTCTCCCTATAGGGTCATCAGTGTCCCAAGAAGCTGGAGGANTGTGGCAAGAGGTGCCCTCACCACTCAGAAAGTTTGGCAACTGGGATGATTAGTTGCTGTCAACTTGCAGAATCTAGAGTCTCTTGGGAGACAGGCCTCTGGCTATGCCTGTGGGGGATTATTCTTGCATCTCCTGTTTCCTCTCTGTGTCTCCTGGCATCTCCTTCATGCTTACATTCCTCCTCCTCTTCCTTTCTCTCCCTAGAAATCCTGCCTATACCTCCTGCCTAGCTATTGGCCATTCAGCTTTTTATTAGACCAATCACAGAAATNCACCTTCACACAGTGTACAAATATCCCACAACACTTCCCCCTGTCATCTAAACAAAAAGGCAAGGTTTTAACTCTAACATAGTAAAACTGTATACAATAACAATAATTATCAAGTAAGANTTACATTCACAATATCCAGTCCNTTTGTATTTGACAAATTCAGAGAAAGCACTGTATTAGCTATTCTATCTTAGTGAGTCCAAAGTTTTATACCTAAACCACTTTCTATCATAACTTGTATGAACATCCTAAAAATATCTTTTTAGACTTTAAAACATCTTCTTAGATAAACAATTTAAGCCTTTATGTTTCTTAACCTTCTAAACTTTATATCTCTTATGTAAGTTTCTTTTTTGAATTGGTAACAAGGAAAACTGTAACTATAACTATCTTGTTTTCAACTCTATCAGAGACCCAAGAAGGATAAAATATTACCCAAGTAAATAGAAAGGTACAGAGCAAACAGCTTCCAAAACTATGGAAATAACAGAAACAGCTGGCTGGACAGTCACCCAAGATTCCTCTGAAATGTTAGCACATCCATCTTCAGCCTACATGGCTAGAATATATGACAGACTTTTCTGTGAAGCAGATATTTTGAAGAACTGTCCTACCTTGTCTTGGCAAAGATCGGCAGTCACCTTCTTTTGTATCCTGCTTGTCCAATTTGGACATCATACTATCAGCAGTAGAGGCAAGGGAAGTTTCTTGCCCAGTGGCTAACTTTGCCACAATAAAAGCAAACTCCATATGAAGGTTCTTCAATGCCCACCATGCTTTTTTGAAGTAAACTGGTGCTACTAGGAGCAGACATGTCTCACTGTCATGAAAAGCCTTAGGTTATTAAAACATCTTAAATGTCATATTCTGCAGGTCTCTGAAGTGTTTGAAGACCACCTATCTATCTAAAATATATCTCTGTTTAACCTTGAAAACATACCTAACATAACTGCAAGTTTGATTATTATAGATGACTACTAGTTCTATAATTATTAATTGTACATTACATTTTNAAATGAGCTGCATAAAGTACAATACCTTAAACAAGAGAAGAAACATAGAGTATATTCTAACAAAAAACCCTTAAATTTGTATCAATATACCAAAATCCATACCAATGTAAAAATATTTAAGATTAATAGCTACTTTTTAGTTTAAAGGAGATTCAATAATCTACCATTTTACCCTGTCATTCCTATATTCCCTTTTTTCCTTTCAGAAAGAGATCCTTGCATCTAACCTCTCTTGCTTAGTTTCTTCCCTTACCATAACCAATTCCCTAAATGATGACAAACATCCATAACCCATCAAATGACGAAAAATCACCCACCCCACCTCTTGGGAATGTGGGCATCATGTTCTCTTGACTGCTTCCTGTTGTCTGAGGGTGATGGCATCTTTAGGGGACTCTGAGAAAATTGGAATAAAGGTCAAATCCTGGGAGAGCTAGCTGTTTTGTTTTGTTTTGTTTTGTTTTGTTTTGTTTTGTTTTGTTTAGTCTCCGTGTGATGGGAAAGTACAGGGCTTATCTGAAGTCTTGGCTGGATAGTCTGTGAGGCTGGGCCATCTCAGGTAGCAGCTTTGAAGCTGTTCTGGATGTAGAATTTTGAGGAAACTGCAACAGAGGCATTCTGAGAGGCTGGATCACCCNGGCTACTTGTCTTCTGAAAACACATAAACTTTTAAAGGTAACATATATATCTGTATTAACACAAGTATGGAATGTGTGGTGTGCACAAGTCAGCTAAAGATGATTTTCTGTTCTATGTTTGAGCAGGTAAAAGGCATCTGTTAACTTTAGTTTGTTTTAACTGTATAACCAAAGCTCTACCCATGCCATATGAAAGGATGGCATGTAATAAGTCATGAGGACTTTGAAGCCAACAAGATTTATCATATTTCATCCAGTCTCAGAGCTGTTCCCATAGTAGAGAGATCAGCATATATATTATCTGTCCTGTAATCATTCTTGGTTTCTTTCTTCATGTCTGTAGCCAAGATTTACAGGAGTTCTTGCCCAATCAAATTTGGTCTTCATTTATTTTGAAAAGAACCATAACTTTTTGTCTCCTGTGGAAACAAAGGAGACAATCTCCCCAATTCAACAAATTTCCTGACTTCCATTCTGATACCAAGACATCTCTAAAGTATATAGGCTGGTTTAATTCAGCAGTTCCTTTCATAATCCAATGTCTCTCAGAAACTGCCATTCACTAATTAGCATTTTAAAAATTCAAAGTCAAAAAGCACCATACAGGATCCTGACGCCCTGTGTATTTCCCAACTTTACATGTTTTTTGTTTTATATTACTTTACTCTCTCTTTAAAGACTTTATTATTTTTTAACTATCTTTTTTCTAGGACNGTCCATACCCATTTTTTATTGTATCTGTTTAAAGGTTTTCTCAGACTGGACCACTTTACTGCATACCTGCAACCTTCTCTGACTGTGTGAACAAAGCCTTAAACCCACTGTGTGGCTCTGCACATGGCACTGACTGGCTCAAGCCCACAGGCAATGACCAGGAGTTGCAACTCTGTATGCTGTGGCCAGCNTGAGAGACTGTGGGACTAGGAAGCCATGTCTGGTTCTATGTTTGTGTNTTTNTAAATTTTTTAAAGCTTTCTCAGGTCCTATGTGGAAATACATGCCCCATGTTGGGCATCATATGTAATGAGTCTCTGTCCTACCAGCCAGCTCCCAAATAATGACACAGAGACTTCTTATTATGAAAGCTCAGCCTATAGCTTAGGCTTGTTCCTAACTAGCTCTTATAAATTAAATTAACCCACTTATATTAATCTACATTCTATCATGTGGTGTTACCTCTCTTCCATCTTGTACCTCCTGCTTCCTCTCTATGTCTCCTGGCATCTCCTCCATTCCTAGATTCCTCTTCCTCTTCTTTTCTCTCCCCAGAAATCCTGCCTNTACCTGATACCTATCTACTGATCATTCAGCTTTTTATTACACCAATCACAGCAATACATCTTCACATGGTGTACAAATATCCCACAACAGTTATCTTGATTGCATTAACTTAGGTGGGAAGAACTGCTCACCATGAGTATCGCCATTATCTGGCTGGGATCCTGAACAATAAAAGGAAGAGGGCTGGGCAGCCATGTTCATCCACAGTTCTCTGCTTCCTGCCTGTGGGCACAAAGTGACCAGTGCCCCCAAGCTCCTGCTGCCTTGACTTATCCATCATGATGAATTGTACCCTTGAACTATGAGCCAAGGAAACCTCTCCANCAGGAATTTGTTTTTGTATTTTGTCAGAAATAAGAGAAACCCAGCATGAAAATTAACNTTGTCTCTAAGAAGGTGCTAATGCCCTGAGAGACTTGGAAAGAAGGGACCTCATCACTCGACCCACAGTGAACATCACAAATACTGTGAAGCTCTGCTCACTTTCTCCTCCAATGCCAGCTGCAAGCCCTGATGTNGGAGGCACTTCCCAGTCCTGCCACTGAAAACCCTTCAGGCCAGGAGCAAAAAGAAAGAGTATTTCACTCAAAATCGTACAAGGCAACTTGGTATGATACAAATTCAAGGACAGTGTCATCTCAAAGGTGGTAACTGTTAGCTGGGACCATACCATTTTCTAAAGATCCTCCATTTGGGTTGGATTGTGATAATTCCTGTAACTATGGTAATTGCACCAGAACTAGAGACTTGTTTCTCTAGACTCTTGTCCTCCCTGACCATTAACCCCGGTAATAGTGACCAAGAGAGCTATTTACCAGTCACTTGACATTAACTGAGTACTCATTGGTTACCCTAGCAATAGCCAATTGAGGACCAAAAGGGAGAAATGTTTNCACCTCTGATCAACCCACTTCCTGTAAGAACTATAAGAAGGGCCTCCCAGGAGCTGGAGAGACAGCGCATGGTTAATGGCACTTGCTGTTCTTGCAGAGGAACTAAGTTCAGTTCCTGGGCAGCTCACAACCGCCTCTCACTCCAGTTCCAGGGGATCTGATCCCCACTTCTGGCCTCTGAGAGTACCTGCACTCACTCATGTACAAACTGACACTCAGACACACACATATACAGTTTAAAATAAAAATCTTTTTTAAAAAACAAGGGATTCCCCACTTGCCACAGGAATCTGGTTTCTCCTCAGACCTCCCACAATGCTGTTGTCCACATTTATGGAATTAATGTCTTAAATCTCTTATACAAAAGACAGTCCATGCCCATGCCCCCTTGAACTCCAAACATAAAATCTTTCAGTAATAGCTCTTGATTCATACACAAGAGTTCATATCACACACAGAAGTATAGCTACAGTCAGACACAAGTATTCAAGACAGAAGGCTAGCTGCATTTGGCTAGGAAATACATGTGTGATTTCTTCATCCATNNNGGGCAAGACAATGTGTAAGGAACTGTGGTGGATTGNGCTCCAACCCTCACAGAAACAAGGCTCCCTCTATGGAAGAATATAGGCTTAATCACTTCTGAGCTTCCTTCAGTCNGGGGTCAACTTAGTAGGTGGAATTAGTGGTGTTTCACACCATCCTCTCACAGGAAGCATCAGCTGGCATCCTAACTCACTCAATGCAGAACCACGAACCCAAATCTTCCCAGAACCACCATAAAATGGGATTCCACACAGTCTGTATTTTTAGAACTTTCTCATTTCTTTTCACAGTCCTGATTTGACACAGAGAAGGGGGGGGGTCTTTTCTCCAGAATCAAAAGCTGCAATCATTGGCGCTTCACTGATATGGTATCAGTAGATGCCCCAGGTAGAAGTCAGGAATGTCAGTGAAGTTTGCATGATCTGGTTAAAAATCAAGCCAGAGTTCCCAGAAAATCCCTGTGGTCCTCATGATGTCCTGTGTGTGGCTGGTCATATGAACACTGCAGATATGAGTCACTCTGGGGATTTCTTTTCCTGGAAGCTAGTATTATGAGGCTTGTCACTTTGCAGATAAGATGACATATCCTGACCTTCTAGGGGGCAGGTAGCTCATCAGAGTAGATGAGAANGCCCTACACTTCCCAGGGTCTTGCAGACTAATGTTGCACATCACACCCTGGGCTCAACTCTGAAGGACTTGGTGGAGACCCTGCTGAAAGCTCCAAGCTGCAGGACTGAGGTTCCAGTTTCCCTGTCTTCGTTGGCCAGTGGTCCTCTACCTTGGTGTCTGCCGCTCTCCTTGTCATGCTGCCNTCTCTCCTTACACCATGTAGGTCCCAGTAACCAAACTCAGTTCTCCAGGATTGGACGCATCATATTTAAAAGATTTNTCTATGTCCCTCTCCCATTTTGAATCTCTTGCCCTTTACCTTTCCCCATGAGGTCACCAGAGCTCTAGGCCATCCAGAGTTGCTGTGATCCACTGTTCTTTGCCCCAGGAGCCGNGTCATGTGTGAGACATCNCTATAGAAGTGACAATTCACATCCACAACTCCCGAGGATGAGAAAATGTGAACTATTTTGGCCATGCCTAAAATCCTGCCCTCCAANCCAATTCAGAGCCATAACAAACCTTGAGGACCCAGCGTGGACCAGGGTCAGCTCATCTCTACCTGATCAGTGCTGGCCCTGATCCCATCCAGACATCCTCTGCCAAGTCCAGGAGNGGAANGGATCCTCCCCACATGACTTTCTTGGGGCCCTGTAAAATTGTACATTTGGTCTCTTCATGACCGAATGAACAGAGGCAGTGTGTCTTTCCCCTTGGCTGATAGAGACCAGCAATAGTACACATGTTCTATATCAGCTACTTTTCTGGTTGGTTGGCCAAATGCTTACCAATACGCAACTTACAGGAGGTAGGGTTTATTTGAGCCCACAGTTGGAGGGACATACAGCCCATCACAGTGGTCAATATCCAGTGGCAAAAGCGTAAGGAAGCTGGTCACATCGTGTCTGCAGTAAGGAAGTACAAAGTAAACAGAAAGTGAGGCCAGGCTATAAAACTCAAGGCCCTCTCCAGGCAACCCACTTCCTCCAGTGAGGCTCCACCTCCTGAAGTTCCACAGCCTTCCAAAATGCCCCCACCAGCTAGGGACCAACTGTTCAAACACATGAGCCTATGGGGGGACATTTCACATCCAAACCATAATAGTTCCCATAAATAAAATGAAGAGAGAGGATGGAGGGGGTGTGAGAAAGGGGAGAAGTAGGAGCAGAGGGTGAGGAAATGGGGAGGGAAGGAGTGAGTGGAGAAGGAGGTATGATAAGTCAGGTATGAAGCCATCCTAACCCTATGAAGCCAGAATTAACTGGTCTATTGCCCAGGTCACAGGCTAGAGTATTCTTAACATCTGTTTGCCGCAACGCCCCGACACACACACTTCTCTCTCTCTCTCTCTCTCTCTCTCTGAGACAGGGTCTGACTATATAGTCCTGGCTGGCCTGTAAATCACTATGTAGACCAGACTGGTCTTCAACTCATAAAAATCCACCTGCCTCTGCTTCCTGAGTACTGGTATTAAAAACATGACCCCCACCACACCTGACTTCACTCTCCATTTTTAAGATCAGAAAAAAATACCTCCTGGATCCACGCCTGTCACCTGGCCCAGGTGCAATGACTTGGTCTTTCCTGGTCTCACTTCATCATTACCCATAGATCTGATGCCTGGTCCACCACTTTTCCCAGTGTATAACTTCNGGTATCTGGGAGTATACCTGTGCCCTGGAGGATATAGCCAACTGCTCCTCCATCTGCAAGCATACCAATGTTCTCAATATCACCAGCANTGACAGTGAAAAAAAAAGTGTTAGTTACTCAATGGTCTTATATTTTTCAGTGCTGGGGATGTAGCCCATGGCCTCATGCGTGCTCAGCAAGTGCTCTGACATTGAGCCAAATAAACAGCCGTCTTCATGCATTTCTAATTGGCTTAGGGAAAAGTTTCAATGCCGTAAGACCATGAGACATGTCCCAGGGCACGTGTGCAGANCTCACATATCTTAGTAGTGAAACATAAGCAATCTCAAAAGACATGCATACTTCTGTGGACTTATCCACACAGCATGCATTTATTGAGTACCTTCTGAATCCCCTATAAATGACAACCTTCATTAGATCCTGAAAGGGTNTTGGGAATGAGAATCCGTTGCTGTGCAGACTCTTTCCTCCAGANGTGATCATCCATTGGTATCTTAGAGATGACCTTGATTTGGTAGGCATAGCAACAAGCTGAGTAGACCAATCCAGAAGTAACTGGGTCTATGGTAATAGTAATGAGGTTCCTAACACTTCTGAGAAGAAGGGAGGTGGGAATCACAGCACCCTTCTCCAACCTACCCCACTCCCCCCCATGGCAAATGATTTAGGGAGATTCTAGACTACATAGGAGATGGAAGAGAGTGAGACTCCATCACACAGCTTCCATGAAATCATCATCCATAATGGGGTGGCGCCTTGTGATGATGCAGCGGTTTGGGGGTCACCCACACTCCTGTAACAAACCCTCACCAATGCCCTATAAGTCCAATAAGTTCATTGTTGACCCAAACTCGACTTTGCTGGGCTTTGCCGATGTGACCTGTCATCCGGGCGCATTTGGGGTAAGCAGACATTTGTTCCTATCTCTCCAGGGAAACTCCAACATCATCCCTTCTGTGCCCACCCATGTGTGGCCATCTTTGCATTCCTGTGGTCATTTCCCTTGTCTCTGACAAGAAGAACGAAGCCTGTAATTCATGGATTTTTTTTTTGCTAGAAGCTCCATGTGAAGTGGTACAGGAACACCTCTTCCCGATCCATCTTCCCACAGAGCTCTCTCATCACACAACCCCAACTCACCATCAGAAACGNGCTTCCTGCCTCCCGCTGGAAGAAGTAACAACCTTGTCGATCAGTCCACTTTGCCAGACTCACTGAATTATCCACAGTGTCAGGCTAATGCCTCTCTAGTGGGGCCTCCCAGGGGGACAAGCTTCTTCTCCTTAAATCATGTTCGAATACATTGATTTCCATTGACAGGAAGCAAGGGAACCCTGCCAGAAATGAACACTAATCTTTTAATTCAGTAGGAATAAAATATGTGACTGATTAAATCTTAATTAACAGTTCACAAAAGGCTGCTTGATGTCAGGCGGGGTGTGCATCTTAACTAGCAGGTGGTGCTGATGCTGTTTGCAACATGAGAGAGGGTCCCTGAGCTTCCNCAGGCAGTGGCTACCTTCCTTTCTTTGTTCTACTGTAGTTTCCTCTTTGCTCTTTCTGCAATCTGTGGCTATCACTGGGATGGATCTGCAAGGGAGAAATTGCCATGGCCAGGCTGCATCCCAACCCTGCTCCCTGGGTTTCCACCTGGAGGTGTGAGGAGAGTCTATCAACAAGATAGGTTGAGTTTTGTGGCAGTAACAAATACACTCCCATATTGCAATAACACTCAAGATTTATATACTGGGTGCTACAGGTTCATCCTGGACCAGCTGAGGTTCCAGGTCCTCAGTGTTCTCATGGTTGAACCTAGATCTTTAGAGCAAGCACCCTTTTCAACGTTGCTGCCATTGCCCCCATGTGATGAAAGAGAATAAGACAGACACAGTACCATCTCCCAAAACCTGTTATTCATATTCCACAGATCATCAGCATCAAAGGGTTGACATGACTGAGTGAGCAGAGGGCCCAGCACAGAGTGACAGCTTCAGGTCAACCATCACGGAAGGAGACATTATGGTCATTTCCAGTATACATTAAAACTCAGCCCAGCTGTGGTTAGCCATGATCAATGCCTTCATTCCTCCCATGTTCCATAGAAACTTCCTTCTCTGCCACTCAATTTGGGTTCCAAGATCATCAGCCTCTGCAATCAACACACAGCCCTGGGTCTCTGCCTCAATAACAGCNGAAGAGCTCTCTCCCGCCATTCACTATTTCTGCTATATCCACATACCATGAGTATAACAACTTAACATCTTAAAAAAAAAAAACAGATTCACTTTCATTTACATAAATACAGTTTCTTTTAGGGGGAAATTTTTATTGGTATTATAAATAGAAAATCANTATCATTTCAAGTAAAAGCAAACACAGTAAAAACCAAATGGAGATATTAAATTCTGATGGAGTGCTGTTGCTGNCCAAAGCCTTAAGCCTGAGGCCTCAGCTCTGCAGTTCTGGCTGCTGAGAACATGCCTGGCCTGAGTAAGAGTGTTGGACACTGAGGTTTGAATGCTACCTCCAGCACAACTTGACATCATCTGAAATGTTCCCCTTCAGTTCATTTGTCTGTAAATGAGAATGACAGATGGGATCCGGCTTATGGGGTTGCTGTGAGAACCAAGGTATGTAACCTGGAGGATGGGACACACACAAGTTANGAACTTCAAGACAAAGATCTCTTATGTCTCCACCAATAACCTGGGGTATAGCTTGCTTGGTAGAGTACTTGCCTAGTGTGAACAAGCTCCTGTCCCTAGTGCCAAAGAAATCACACTGGTAATCCCTGCACTCAGGAGATAGGAGGAGCAGGATCAGAAATTCAAGGTCAAGAACTAGTTTTCAGGGTACCAGAAGGCACCATGCAAGCTTCCAAAGGAGAGAGGCAACCAATAGCTCTCCCCAGCTATAATACCTATAAATCACATCAATGACCCTAAGGGAATGATAATCCTAAGGGTGCAGTAGTGGTGCACATACCTTGGTGGTAACCAATCTCTCTAATTGGACTTTAGACCTACTCAACAAGCGGGAACCCATGCCTGGTACTGGAAATCTAGGTAGTCCACTAGTGAAGTCATGGATCATAGAGGAGATTAGATAACAATTAATTTACTAAGTCAGCATAATTCCTAACAACAATCTAAACATTTGTTTTTTACCCACAGATAAGTTTAATCTTCACACTTCATCAAGAAAATTTCTCTTTGTAACAGATGAAGACCTCTATAGAAAACTACAGCCAATCAAAATCCAGGGTTGTGGAGCCCAGTCCCAATGGATACATCTACAAGACATGCCTACACCTAAGGCTCAGCGAACATTTCAGCTCCAAGGTACCAGGAAGAGTGTAAGGGCCAGAGGATCAGAGTTTGCTGTGTAATGGTGTCTCCTAGGAATGTCAGAAACCACCCCGTAAACTCGCCAACATGACTGCCCACATGATCTGAACAAGGAGAGCACCAATGGACATGCCAAAGTGGACAGGGAAAGTCCTCAACCCTACACAAAGAACTACAAACAACTGTTACCCTTTTTTAAATGGTTGCTGCCTTTTAAGTCACAGCTTTCTCAATTAGCAACTGCAACTCCGCAGCTACNAGCAGGGTTAGGGCCGCAAGGGCCGTAGCCGGACGGAAATCTGTTCCCTCCGGCTCCAATTTTTACAAAGCTATGAAGGGAACTTAACTAAACCTCTCTCCCTCTAAAGAACTCAAAATTAAATGTTAAGGTGGATTTCTGCTCTTCAGAGAGGCTGAATAGCTGGTAGCTCACCTCCTCTCCCTGTTCGCATCCTCCATAAAGCCCTCATGCTTCTCCTCGCCCCTCCTTATAAACCCTTGCTCCCCTGGCTCCTCCCTACCACTTCCTGTCACCTAGTTGCTGACCCAGCCTCCTGACCACAGGTGAATTTTATTTAATCAAACACATCCTTCCATCATTAAACAAATGTTCCAGAGCATAAACAGAAGGAACACACCTTGAAATAATATTCTACAATAAACAATGGAGTGGATCCAAGAGTGGGAAAGATAAGTCTCCCCCAACTGGTTTTTTCAGTGTCAAAGAGTCATCCTTGAAGACATACACACAAGCAACATTATACCAAATAGTCATCCTTGAAGACATACACACAAGCAACATTATAC
>LZPO01017330.1:377125-393450 GCA_001675575.1 Neotoma lepida
GCTCAAGCTAGGCCATGCCCGGGATCGGATTTAAATGCTGACTGCCTCGACGGGGTGAGGATTGGAAGCGGAGCTTGCCCAGCAAGGGCAAGGCACTGGGTACCAACCCTGGGAGAGAATGGAGAAGGAGAGGGAGACAAGTGGGGAGAGGAAGGAGGAGGGAGAGAGGGAGAGGAGGGAGGGAGGAGAGAAATNAAAGGAAGGGGAAGGAGTGGAAAGCAAAGGAAAGGAGAGCTTGTGTTTTGACTCACAAGCTGTCATGGACACGGGTCTGGCACAAGTTATGGTGACCCAGCAGCTGAATTAGCGTTCACCAATCTCGCCTCTTCACATAGATGAATGAGAGGCAGAGAGAACCAAGCAGAGAGGCACCTGGCAGCTGGGAAGACAGCAGTTCTGCTCCACCCTCAGCAAGGCAGGAAGGCGACATCATACCAGAAAGATCTGAGCACCTACTCCCACACAGAGCTGGCTCCAACCTGGCAGGACAGACACAGCAGCCTGTGTGCTGCAAACACAGGGACTTGAGTCTGGGCTGGGCCATTTCTGTCCTCTCTCTTCAATCTCCTCCACTACCACCATCTTAGAGGACGGGGCTGGTATGGAGGTGGGCTTCATGCAACTCGCTCCAGTGCACAGGTTCAGTAAACAGATACGTTCCAGTCTTAGCCAGGGTTACTGTGATAAAACACCATGGCCAAGAGCAACTTGAGGAGGAAAGGGTTTATTTTACTCACATTTCTATTGAACAGTTCGTCATCAAATGCATTTGGGGCTGGAACTTGAGCAAGACATGAACCTGGAAGCCGGAGCTGATACAGAAGCCATGGAGGGATGCTGCTTACTAACTTGCTCCCCATGGCTTGCTCAGCCTGCTTTCTTATTGAACCCAGAACCAGCCCAGGGATGGCATCACACATAACAGACTGGACCCTCCCCCATCAATCATACAGCCCAACCTTATGGAGGCACTTTCTCAATTGAGGTTCCCTCCTCTCAAATGACTCTAGCCTGTGTCAAGTTGTCATAAAACTGGCCGGGATAGTTCCCCACAAAATCCCTCAAATGTGAATGTCTAATTCAATCTAACTTCAAGGTCAGTCAAAGGGCATCTTTCCCATGTACCATCTTGGTCCTCTGAGGAAGGTCTGAAGTCACTGTGAACATCTTGGTCCCTCTTGTTCTCCTGAATTTATGAGTGTCTCAGAAAATTCCTCTTCCTAAGCACAGTTCTCTGTGCTTCTTAACCCACAAGACACATGCACTGNGGGCTGGGGACATGATGCATAGGTAAAGCACCCACCTCGAATCTCCCAGGGAGGGCAGAGGTCACGGCTCAGCAGCAGCAGAGTGCCAGCACATACATGGTGGCTCACAACCATCTGTAACTCCAGTTCCAGGAGACCTAATGCCCTTTCCTGGCCTCTGTGGGCACAAGGCACGCATGTGGCACATAAGTATATATGCAAGTAAGATAGTCATAAACATAAAATAATAAGAAGAAAAATAATAAATATGAAAAATAAATTATTAAAAAAAGAGTCATAAACTCTTTCCTCATACTCTGGAGGCCAANGTCTAAGACAATGTGCTTCAGGGTGGGTTCCTTCCCAGGCTTCTTCTGGACTTCCAGGGATCNTCTGCTCCCAGTGTCCTCTGGAAGCCTGTCTTCTGTGTGTGCATACNTGAAACCCAGAGGTGAATCTTCTTTGGGGTTTTGTGTCCTTTGCTTTGGCCTGGAACTCACTAGTTAGCCCAGGTTGGACTAGAACTTGTGACAATCCTCCCACCTCATTCCCCAGTGCTGGCAGTTGTGTAGCAANGTCTTCCAAGCTGAAACAGTCCTTCCTTGATGAAAGCAGGAGGCTTGTGAGAGTCAGAAATACACAATCTTAAGAAAGTCCTGAGGCTAACATGATTCGCAAGGCCCTTGATCAAAGTTATAAAAGGCTTTCAACAAGCACTGAAGAGAGGAGACTCAACAGCGGAGCTGCCTGCAGTCATGCGGAGAACCCAGGCTTGCAGTTCTGTGAGTTGTCGTACGTGTTGGGATAGCTTTGGGTGATGCAGCTGCCTTTGAGGCATCCTTNCTCCTGTGAGAGACCCATAACCCACACTCCTGTAAGTGACCCCAGCAAACTCATTGGTTCTCCAAGTCCAACCTTGGTAGAATCACTGATTTGGTCTGTTGTCAGTGCCCTAACTGCGTGAGTAATGTTTGTTCCTCTCTCCCTAAAAAAAGTCACCCAACACTGCATTACAGGTACGTCACCCCACCCAGCCATGGGATTACAGGTGCGCTACCTCACCCAGCTCCAAACTTGTCTTCTTATAAGAGCATTGCAGAGGGGAGCCATCAGGATAATCTCATTTTAACATAAACCCCACTCTAAAGCTCCATCTCCACANGGCCACTTACTAAGGTGCAGGGTGAGAGCCTCAACACAGGAACTTAGGGACCATATGTCACAAGGCTTTGGTGACAAGCCAGGTTCAGCCCATCTTCCATAAGCCAATTAAAATGGCCAAATTAACGGTGAAAAGCAAAAAAGGAATATTTATTCAGTGTGGCCACTGAGAAGAGAGGCAGAGACTCGGTGACCTCCAAAGAATCTTGAAGTAAGGTTTAAGTAGAGGGCCAAGGATATGCACAGCTAAGGAGTGCCAGTCAAGGTGTGGTCCAGATCAAGGCATAGTCCTGCCCATCACTGGTTTATTGTTATTTTGCTCCATTATCTCCATTGACAAGCTGCAAACCTCTACTGGGAGACAAGTTTCCCTCTGGCTGGTCAAGGCTTTTGGCTTGCTCCGAGTGTAAGATTCATGTGGGAAGTCCAGTTTCTTGAGGTTCACTNTTTCAGTAGGCTGATACTAGAATGTCTCTATATAGTGTCTCTCTATAGTACCTTCAGCCCTGCCAGACCAGCTACCACATGGCAAATACAGTCTGGAGCCTGAGCCATGGGCCAGATAAATATCTAGAAGGAAGAGTACAGATAAGAAAGGGAGAGCATATGACAGAGACAATCCACCATTGTCCCCAAGCAGGGACCTCTCACAGCACATTCTCATCACAGCTCAACTGGTACCTGGTTGGTACCCAGACTTGCCAGAGAATGTTGCTGCTGCCAGATCTGGAATCCATGTGGCTCACCTACAGCTGGGCTCGTTCAGTGGAACCAGCACAGTTGGCNTTCAGTGTGCCTATAGAAGTTGCTACAGAGAGGGTTGCTAGGATGCTAGGTCAAGAGCAGGCAGAAGCAAACTGTGCCACCCTAACAGGAGGTTGCATATCCCTCAACAACAGNTTCTGCCTCTATCCCCAGCATGTGCAACTATGCCAGCACACAGTAGGTGTTCAGTAAAGTGACTAGACACACTGAGAAGGAAACTACATTTTGGCCCAGGCGGTCCTAACAGGAAACTGCTTGAAGCATCCCCAAGCTGTGACAGCAAGACACCACTTCTCCTAGCATCCTCAAGCATCTCTATTTCATCATATTAAATGGCAGCTGCTAGGAGCAGGCCCCTCTCTGCTAAGCAGAAGAGCAAGTTAATGTTAAGAGGAGGAAGGTGACATCATTGTTCCTATGCTGACGCTGATCTACCTTTTGAAGTTGGTACAGTCTGAAAAAAAACTTAGCTCTTAGTGGTCCAGCAGAAGGTTCTCCCAGTTTGCCTGGGAGGCATCTTGGTACTGCGAGTGAGAGTTCTCAATGAAGTGAGTGAACTCAACCTTTTTTTTTTTTAATGGTAAAATTAGCCAACCCAGGTAGGTACCATGGACAGTGCAAAAGGCGCCCTGTGAAGGCTAGCTAGCCTGGCCTCCAGCACAAAGCAAACCGCTAGTGAGCAGGGCTGTCCATCAGCTGCATGTCATTGTCTATCTCAAGAGTCCTTGGGGACCTTGTGTGGGAAAGGAGTGCTGGATATATATAGATATAAACATGATCACATTATAAACGCTGCCTTCTCTGGTTCTTCAGAGCTCTTGGGAAAAGTGGAGGGTGTGAGCTGAGGTAACAAAAGAAGTGAGGGCACGGGCCACNAAAAACCTCGCCTGAAACACAAAATGTGTCCACCCAGTGGGGTAAGCTTCCTTAACNGGAGACAGCCAAGCTTGGCAGTGTCAAATGCATAAGGGGACCCAGAAGCTTCTGATGGGTTTTAAAGGAAAGAATCAGGTCACTCTGCTTAAAGAGGTCACTGTGGAGCTGTGGCACCTAGTCACAGCCACTTCCTGGCCTGGTGAGAGGCCAGAAGCCTTTAAAAGATGACATTCAGGCTTTCGGTTTTTAGACAGAATTCTGAAATGTGAATAACAGTGAGCATTTTCAGAAACTACAGACTGGGACTTGTTAAATCGTTAGGAGTAAACGCTAAGGCAGAGTTGTAGAGTTAGATTGCCACATGGGAAGCAAGTTGGCTTCCAGCTGAAGTCGCCACATGTTATTTCCTCTCACTGTGAAGAGAGGCTGATTCTCCTCATTGCTCTCTACTCCAGAAAAAACAAGCGAAGAGGAGGTAGGAGACACAAAACCATGTGAGCCAAGTGGCCCACGGCATTGCAGAGCAATTCTGAACAAGCACCGTGTGCTAACAGACTGCGACACTGGANCATCCTTCACGGAGCAATTCTGATTGACATTACTATCAACAGGTGAGGAGAAGAAACAGGAGGTTTTCCTCAGACAGTAACAGGGTGGAGAAATGAAGGAGTGAACGTGTATGTTTTGTGATGATACAGATAATTGCAAGAGAAGGCATTATGCAGTGACGTCATTCAAATGGATAAGCCCTAGAGGTTAGATATGAGATCAGACAATGGCTATTTATCACACAGTGATGAGAAATGCAGTGATCTGGACCGATGTGTTAACACAGTGCAGCTCCCGTGGGTGAGGGATAACCTAGATTAGGTTCACTGAGGTGGGAAGACCCGCCCTAAGTGTGGGTGGCACTCTTCCATGATCTGGTGGNTTGAACTGAATAAAAAGGAGAAAGTGAGCNGAGCACCAGCATTCATCACCCTCATGATGGACAACTTCCNGTGGACGAGCTTCCTGGAGTCCGAAGGACCCCTGTGGAATGCATGAGGTCTCACTGGAGTAAGAAAAGAGAAACACCTCTATAGCCACAATTTATCTCATTGCTCTGACTAAATACCTCACCAAAGCAACTTATAGAGGGAAGATTTATATNGCCTCACAGTCTGGGGGTACAGTCTGTCATGTGGGAAAAGTCACAGTGGCAGGCACACGAGGCAGCTGTTCATTCAGGAAGCAGAGAGAGATGGACGCTGGTGCTCAGCTCACTTCTCCTTTCCACTCAGCCCTGGACCCCAGCCCAAATAATTCTACTCACAGCTAGGGTGGGTCTCCCCACCTCCCCACCTAATCTAGGAACTCCCTCATAGAAACGCCCAGGGACTTGTGTCCATGGGGATTCTAGGTCCTGGTATATTGACAATCAAGATTACCCATGCCAAACCCCTAACCCGAGGTCTGAAGAACACAATGTGGCTCTTCTCACAGCACAGTCTCCCCTTGCTGGAGGTTGAGGGTTCCAACTCAACACAAACAGATTCTGTTTTGGCGCCTACTCTGCTCCTGTCTGTGTGGCATCCTAAGCAANGTGCCTCCTCTCTTTGGGCTCAGTTCCTTCATCATAGAGAAAATAAAAGCCTCTGCCTTGGGATGTTGGGAATTAAGTGGAAGGTATCTACAAAGTATTGAGCACAATGGTTGGTACACAGCAAACACTTGGAAATTATAGCCAGGATGTACTATATCTGGTGCCAGTTAGACTGAAAAGGAACCAGGACATCGAGGAAAGTATCTAACACTCCAAAGAGGCTTGATGTGTCTCTGTGTTCTTATTTTTCATCACATTTATTTATTTGTATGTGTGTATACACATAGACAAACACACATCACAACATGCATGTGACTGTCACAGGACAGCTTGCAGGAATTGGTTCTCCCCTTCGACAATATGGGTTCCAAGAATCAATCTCAAGTTGTCAGGCTTGGCAACCTTCCCTGTGTTCTTGTGTCCCTGTGTCCACGTAGCAGATGCAGTGGGCACCTGTATCCCCTCAAGCCTTCAGGGGATAGCTCCTCCTACTTCAGTAGGTATTTGCCCCAAGTGTCTCTCTGCCTAAGAGCACGCTCCAACGTTGAGCATGCTCAACACGAGTTCTGGAAA
This sequence comes from Neotoma lepida, assembly GCA_001675575.1. Lineage (NCBI taxonomy): Eukaryota > Metazoa > Chordata > Mammalia > Rodentia > Cricetidae > Neotoma > Neotoma lepida. The sequence continues at coordinate 383,333 of LZPO01017330.1, forward strand.
AGCTGGAATCTTCCAAGTGATGCACCTGGAATGATCCTCAACTGGAACATGACAGGATCCCCTGGGGCTCAGGAGCCATGGTACTCGGGAATGCCCCTTCTGAGCCCCAGTCCCACTAGGGCCGGCTGCTGGCCAACGTTTTCCAGCCTCCTTCCTTCTTTCTCCTTCCTCAGTGTGCAGTCACCCCCCAAACGAACCCCATGCATTAGAACTCTCACCTGAGGGGTGCTGTGTTCTTTGGGGAACCCAAATCGTGGCCATCAAAATGGAGCTCCNTTCTCCACATCTCCCACTGTCCTACTGGTCTATGAGGTGTCATGGACAGACCTCAGCCACTGGCATTTAACCCTCCCATTCAAGCCCCAACTCTATCACTCACTATTTAGAAAGCCCATTAACCCCCTTCCCTTTATGAGCTTTGATCACCCCATCTTTTATGAGGAAATAGAAAATAGGTACTCTACCACTGAGCTACAGCCCCATTTTTAAAGCAAACATATGCGCCATGGGGAGGTGTCATGAGGAGCTGACACAGGCAAGCTCGTCCCTCTTCACGGCCAGCTGAAGCTTCCTAGAGAAGTAGGCACCCAGAGGTTTCAGAGATGCCAGGAAAACAGGAGCACTTGGCGCAGGGCACCAGCTTCAAGAAAGCAGAATTGCAGGATTCAGACAGGAGAGGATTTTAGGGAGAGAATGGAGCCACCAGGACCAAAAGAGCAAGCTCTTCTCCCTCAGGACACATGAGGGGATTCTGTTCCTCAGCCTTTGCATCCAGGGCCAAGGGAGTCAAATCTTTGGCTGAGCCATATCTGTCATTGGCTGCTGGTAGCTGGAACTAGAATGTTCCTCAGTTTGTTTTCTCAGAAAATGAGTGACAGCTACACAGTGACTTTTAAGTCATGGAGGGAGAGAAGAAAGAGAGCCGGAATGTGGATGAGTGCTCTCGCCATCTTCCCTGGGGACTGTCAGTACGTTTGCATCTCAGACCTGCACAAGCACAGTACAGAACTTCTGGAAGGAGTCAGTCTCCACACACATGAGGGAAACTTTAAAAATTGATGAAGCTATGAACAACTGGAGTACCAACACTGTTCTTTTTTCCTCCATCCTTTCTTTTAAAACATCCNCAACACTTTCCTAATTAGGGGCTCTGGTGGCTGGTTCTGTGGCTGATAACCTGAGTTGGGGAATTGCTGGGGGCAGAAGGAAGAAGCTCCATGTCGGCTTTGGCTTCTCTTGGAAAGTGACTGAGGGCTGTAGAAAAGGCCCTTACCAGACAGCCAAGGAAGCCAGCAGAGAGCTGTGACTCCAGGAGAGAATTCCAGCACCATGTACCATCCACCCAGGCCAGTGCCTTGGCAGAAAAGTACAGAGGGGACCAGCCAAGAAACTGAGAAATAATNGCCCCAGGAGCCCCCAGGAAACCTGGAGAACACCATAATTCTGTGAGCCCTGGGGAAGATGCAAAGAACAAGACAGATACATCCCTGCTGCAAAGATGCAGGCATGGGGAACAGGGGAGGGTATGCAGCAAGCAGCTGTGTAAGTCATTTCCTACCTGTGCAGTAAGGATCACAAGTCATTAGTGCACAGAGATGCTTCATCTTAGAAGCTAAGAAAGGTGCCATCAATTGAGACCTAAGAGGAGGAGTCACCAGGCCAGGGGGGTAAAGATAGATTGTTTCAGACAACAGAGAGAGCCAGCCTGGAAGGCATGGTGTCCTAGGACCTTATAAGGAACTAAAAGAAGGCCCTCCTGAAGCTGAGGTTGAAAGGGTCTTAGTTTTGTTTCCATTGCTGTGATAAAGCACCCGACAAAGGCAACTTAAGGGGAAAATATTTATTTGGCTCACAATTGCAGGTTACTGTCCATCATTCTGGGGAAGCCAAGGCAGCTGCAACTTGAAGCAGCTGGCCACATCAACCCACAGTCAAGAGCAGAGAACAATGGATTAATGAATGCTCACTTGTGCTCAGCTCTCTTGCGCTCTCGCTCTCTCTCTCTCTCTCTCCCTCTCTCTCTCTCTCTCTCCCTCTCTCCTCTCTCTCCCCCTCTCTCTCTCCCTCCCTTCCTTCCTCTCCTCCCTCTAACACAATTCAGAATCCCTTGCCTTGGGGATAGTGCCACCCATAGTGGGCAGGTCTTTCCACCTCTATTAACATAATCAATCCCCACAGACACAGGTCCATCTGATCTAGACAATCCTTCACCAAGATTCCCTTTCTGTGTGATTCTAGATTGTGTTAAGCTGACAATTAAAACTAATCATCACAGGAGACAAAGGAAAGCCAAGAAAGGAATGTGGCAGATCCCCAAAACCTTGGACACAGACTACCATGAGCCCCAACAGTCCTATTCCCAGGTCTTCACCTGTGCTGGTTTGAATAAGAATGGCTCCATAGGCTCATATATTTGAATGTTTGGTCACCAGGGAATGGCACTATTTGAGAAGGATTAGGAAGTGTGGCCTTGAGTAGGTGTGGCCCTGTTGGAGGAAATGTGTCACTAGGGGGTGGGCTTTGAGGTTTCAAAAGTCCATGCCAGACCCAGGCTCACTCTCTCTGCCTAGAGATAAAGATATAACTCTCAGCTACTTCCCCAATGCCACGAGTGCCACCGTGCTCCTGCCCTATGCCCATCATGGTGATAATGGATTCACCCTCTGAAATTANGAACGAGCCCCTGATTAAATGCTTTCTCTTATAAGAGGTGCCTTGTTTGGGGTATCTCTTCACTGCATTGTGAAATATGACTAAGACATCACCCAACAGAAAAGAAGAGAGGATCAGAGAAGGGCACCTACATCCCATGCTTATCATTGTCTCTTCTTCACAGCTAAGATGAGAGGATGAATGGATAAAGTCGATGCGGCAAATCCATGTGATAGAATAGTACTTAGCCCTTAAAGGGAGGAGGGAGTATGCTGTAACATACAGNAACACAGATGAACCACAGGTCATGGCAGTTCACCTATGGTAGCATAAATAAAATAACACTCTCACAAAAGGGTGAATAAAAGTCCACTTACACAAGCACCTTAAGTGTGTCACACACACAGAAGCAGAGAGCAGAATGAATGATGGCTGCCTGGAGTTAGGAGGTGGGAAGTGGGAAATGTCCATTCTGTTAGATGGCATAAGTTCTAGAGCTCTGCAGAGAAACACAGTGTCTAAGAAAATAATGCTGTATTGTTCATGTAAATGTTTAACAGGGTAGATCTTGTGTTAAAAGTATATATGTAATATTAATTTCAATTAAAGAAATTAAGCAGGGCTGGACAGATGGCTCAGAGGTTAAGAGCACTGGCTATTCTTCCAGAGGTCCTGAGTTCAATTCTCAGCAACAACATGATGGCTCACAACCATCTATTATGAGATCTGGTGCCCTTTTCTGGCGTGGTGCCCCCTTCTGGCGTGCAGGCAGAATGCTGTATACATAATAAACAAATAAATCTTAATAAAATAAGCAATGTAAGTGTGCCAGATAATTTTAAATATCAACTTGACACATCCTAGAAACACCTGAAAAGAGAGCCTCCTCAGAAGAGAGCCTCCGTTGAGGAATTGTCTAGGTCAGGTTGGACTGTGAGCATGTCTGGGGGAATTGTCTTAATTATTCATTGATTACTCGGCACCATTCCTGAGCTATACAAGATGGGAAAGCTAGATGAAGCAAGCCAGCACTCAGGCAGCAAGGGTGTTTTGTTTCCCTCTTGACTGTGGATGTGAGGGGACTCAGTGTTTAAGTTCAGCCTGGACCTCCCTGAAATGATGGACTACAGCATGAAACCATAAGCCAAATAAACACTTCCTTCTCTGAGTTGCTTTTGGTCAGGATGTTTTCTCCCAGCAACGGAACAAAACCAGGACCTTGAGTTAGGCCACACACCTGACATAATTAATCTCTCAATATCAATTTGTTTGTTAATTATAATTAACTATTGAATACGGTTTTAATGCTTGAGATCTTCATATTATGCCAGATGCATTGCTAAATTAAGTTGTTGAATATTGCTAGAGATATTAATTTGTTTTAGTCGTATTAATGAAACACCACTTTGGCATGAGCTACCTGCCCCTCTCATGAGCCTCAGAGCACTCAGGAATTTTCATTACCTGTGAATGGTTTGNTCTAAANAGTCACACCCTTCAGCCCCTGTAGCCCCTTCTCCATATCCCTCAGGGCCTCCCCTGTGTGAGAGAACTGTACAGGCTCACAGAGATATCTGGGTGGCCAAAGCAAGAAACAAATTGGGGATGGGGAGATGGCTCAAGAGTAAAGTGATTTTCACATGGGCATGAGGACCTCAGTTCAATCCCTCANACCCACTTAGAGCTGGCACAGCAGCAAGTGCCTGAAGTCCCAGCCCTGGGCACGTGGACACAGGAGAGTTCCTGGAGCTCACTAGGCAGCCAGTCTAGCTGAATTGGTGAAGTTTTCCTTCAGTAAGAGAACTTAACTTAACTTTAAAAAATAAATAAGGTAGGGGGCTTGAAAGCTAGCTCAGTGGTTAAGTACTTGCTGCTCTTGCAGAGGACCATAGTTCTGTTCCCAGTACCCACAATGGGTGGCTCACAACTGTCTGTAACTCCAGCCCTGGGGCTCAAACTCCTTCTTCTGTCCTCTGAAGNCAACTGCACTCACATGTACATCCCCACACAGATGCACACAATTTAAAATATGAAATATATTTTTAATTTGGTACAGAACAAAACTGGAAGACACTTAGCACTGTCTTCTACAGGCACCCACACACATGCTCACATGCACCCATGAGCACACACACACAAACAAAGAAACAGAGCAAAGAAGGCCTGCAGGTAGACAGGAGGAAGCATCTCCTTTGGCAGGTCAGCCCCAGGGATCTTCCTTTCTACCCTCAAGCTGGCCTCAGGGACGTCACCTGGTGAGGTGACATCAGGTCCTTTGCTCAGTTTCTTGTCACTACACTGACAACCTCAATTCTGGGACACACACCTGGTCTTGCCACATCCTGAGCTGTTTAGCCACGTTTTTCCCCATCACTAACAGCNTGCCCCCAAACAACAATGAAAGAGTCAAATCAGCACAGCCTTCCTGTCCAGCCACACTCTTGGGCCTCAGTGACTCTCATAACCTGGCCTCTGGGCAGCTACCCAGTTGGCCCACTCCTTAACCTACTTCTGCAGCCAAGAACCCCTGGGATCCTTGGACAGCAGCTCGGCCGTGTTAGCATCCCAGCCTTGGGCAGGCTGACAACCTCAACAGAAAGACCACATCTCCAAGAGCAATTGCTCTGACCCCTCTGGATGGGTTCAAATCCTGACTCTGTCTTTCACCTCTCTGAATTAATTAATCTTGTCATCGTTGTGACAGAACACCTGTCNGAGAGAATTTAAGGTAGAAGGGATCTGGTTTGGCTGGAGTTTGGAGGCCTACATTCCATCACAGCAGANACAGCAGAACAGAGACCATGTCAGTGGGAGGATGCATCTGGGACACCTTCCTGTTGTTTGAATCTTAGACAGTCNTTTAATAAAAAACCCAGAGTCAGATATCAGGGTGAAAGCTGAAAGATCAGAGAAACAGAGCAGGCCACAGCCAACCTCACCTCGCCAACTCCTCAGCCGATCCTGTTTCTATGAATCCTCAGAGTGAAAGCCTCTGAGTCCTCACCCAAAAGGGTCTCAGCTGAACTGCCTTAGTTCCTGTCTCCTCATGTCTTATATACCTTTCTCTGCCCTGCCGTTATTTCCTGGGATTAAAGGCGTGTGTCCTTCCCAGTACTGGGATTAAAGGTGTGTGCCACCACTGCCTGGCTCAGTTCCCAGTGTGGCCTTGAATTTACAGAGATCCAGACAGCTCTCTGCCTCCCAAGTGATAGGATTAAGGCTGTGTGCCACCACTGCCTGACATCTATGTCTAATCCAGTGGCTGGTTCTGTCCTCTGATCCTCAGGTAAGCTTTATTAGGGTACAAAATATATCACCACACGTTCCATCTCCAGAAGGAGAGAGAGCAGGAAATTGAGTCATGCTATAACCTCCTGTGACCAGCTGAAGACCAAGTATTCAAGCACAGGAGCCTGTGAGAAACACCTATGGNACCATAACAATGCCTGAACCCAACAGACAACAGAGCTGCCCAGTGGTTAGGGAGACCAGAAGGCCATAAGCACAGAAGGCTCTGTGCACAGGAAGAGCCCTGTGCATGGGTGCTGNTTTTGTTCTTCACAATGTTTGCTATTCAGCCCTCCAGTGGCCTCTGCCTCCCCAACTGTTGTAGATCACAGTCCAGATAGCCACCATCTTCCTCATATCAGCTGCACCTGTCTGCAAGAGGCATCACACATGGTTGTATTGAGGGTCCTTCATAGAAGGGGATGGAGATGCCCACTGGTCCCTCACCTGAAATTCCAGCCCTCCCTCCTGTACCTTTCAGGCATTTGGAGGCAATTCTGCCTGAATTGCACATGGTTCCCTGGGGGAGAGCTGTGGTAGAACAGTGCTTTAGTTTATCAGTGGGACCTTAGGAGGAAGATAGACATTGCTTCTACCTCCCCAGGAAAGGAATTCTTGAAATGACCAGTGTTTCCTCTTGGTGTCCATTAAGACACTCCTTCCCCTGGACCACCCTCTTGTGCTTGCACCACTGAGGGACTAGTGACATCATACTATGACATCACCAGTCACATGCTTCTCCAGAGCTAAGTGAGGAAAAGACAAGGAAAAGAGACATTCTGGAATGTTNTCATGGAGTGCATGGATGACCAGAGAAAGGCAGTGCTGAGTGTAGGGGAACTATTTCTATTCACTCATACAGGGAGGGCAACCACAGCTAAAGNGCTCTCTCACCATCCAACTTCNGCTTAGTGAATCAGTGAGCTTTGTGGGGTCACCCATTGGGAGCACNAGAGAGGGCAGCTACACCATCAAAGAGTACCATCCATAGCAGGGACAGCTCACAAAAAATTGCACTGCTAAAGCATCCCTTCCAGGCCTGTCCCTCCATCCCCACAGCAAGCTACGCAGCAGTAACCTTTGGGAGGGGAAGGGCCTGGTGCAGATTTCATGAAGGCTGGAAGGTTCTGGAACCTCCCCAGCCTCAAATGCCTCCCCACCCCCTTCACAAGGGCATATAACTAGACCCAGTCTCTCANGGTCTTCATGCAGGGGTCCACGGCTGCTCTGCCTCAAGATGGCCATACCCAGNCTGACCCAGAGGGATGGGCTCCATATGGACAGGTCAGCTGCCAGCCCTTCTTCAGGTCTCCAACCCTCCAGCTCTCCCAGTAAGCCCCCTTCCTGCTCATGTTGCTCACAGCGGTTGACTGTCACTAAGGCACTAACTGGGACCCATTCTTTCAGATATGTGAGCAGAGTTATGGATTTTTCACCCTCAAGAGTCCAACCTGGGGCATTGCACCCAGCCCAAGGTGGGACAACACTGATCACTCCAGCCCAGGGGCTAGTCTGGCCCAGTCTCCATGTGGGTGACAGCTGTCTCTTATACACATCTAGATGTGTATAAGAGACAGCACTAACAGCTTGCCCCCAAACAACAATGAAAGAGTCAAATCAGCACAGCCTTCCTGTCCAGCCACACTCTTGGGCCTCAGTGACTCTCATAACCTGGCCTCTGGGCAGCTACCCAGTTGGCCCACTCCTTAACCTACTTCTGCAGCCAAGAACCCCTGGGATCCTTGGACAGCAGCTCGGCCGTGTTAGCATCCCAGCCTTGGGCAGGCTGACAACCTCAACAGAAAGACCACATCTCCAAGAGCAATTGCTCTGACCCCTCTGGATGGGTTCAAATCCTGACTCTGTCTTTCACCTCTCTGAATTAATTAATCTTGTCATCGTTGTGACAGAACACCTGTCGGAGAGAATTTAAGGTAGAAGGGATCTGGTTTGGCTGGAGTTTGGAGGCCTACATTCCATCACAGCAGAAACAGCAGAACAGAGACCATGTCAGTGGGAGGATGCATCTGGGACACCTTCCTGTTGTTTGAATCTTAGACAGTCATTTAATAAAAAACCCAGAGTCAGATATCAGGGTGAAAGCTGAAAGATCAGAGAAACAGAGCAGGCCACAGCCAACCTCACCTCGCCAACTCCTCAGCCGATCCTGTTTCTATGAATCCTCAGAGTGAAAGCCTCTGAGTCCTCACCCAAAAGGGTCTCAGCTGAACTGCCTTAGTTCCTGTCTCCTCATGTCTTATATACCTTTCTCTGCCCTGCCGTTATTTCCTGGGATTAAAGGCGTGTGTCCTTCCCAGTACTGGGATTAAAGGTGTGTGCCACCACTGCCTGGCTCAGTTCCCAGTGTGGCCTTGAATTTACAGAGATCCAGACAGCTCTCTGCCTCCCAAGTGATAGGATTAAGGNTGTGTGCCACCACTGCCTGACATCTATGTCTAATCCAGTGGCTGGTTCTGTCCTCTGATCCTCAGGTAAGCTTTATTAGGGTACAAAATATATCACCACACGTTCCATCTCCAGAAGGAGAGAGAGCAGGAAATTGAGTCATGCTATAACCTGTCTCTTATACACATCTAGATGTGTATAAGAGACAGCTTCTGGAGACTCCAAGAGAGGCCATCTGTTCCCAGCCTCATCCCAGTTTCTAATGACTACTGGCCACCCTCAGTGCCTGTGATGGTAGTATTATTTGTCAACTTAACACAATGTAGAATCATTCAGGAAAAGAGTCTCAGTGAGGGATTATCTAGATCAAGTTGGCCTGTGAGCATTTTATCTTGATTACACTCATTGAAGTGGGAAGAAGTTCCCCCCATGGGTGCACCATTCCTTGAGCAAGCTGTGTGAGAGCAGAGAAAGTGAGCTGAGCAGAAACACGTAAGCTTCTTTGCTCTCTGCCCCTGATTATAGATGCAATACAACCAATCCCCTCAAGCTCCTGTCACTGTGACTTCTGCAACCTGGAGTGGTGAGCTAACATAAACATGGTGTCATATGTACTCCATACTTGTGCTGTGATAAAACACCATGACCAAGAAAACTTATAGAAGGAAGGCTTTATTTGGCTTATGGTTCCAGAGTCCATTACGTCAGGGAAGCATGGTGGCCAACAACAGATACGGCAGCTGCAGCAGGAGCTGAGGGCTCACATCTTGAACTGCAATCAGCAAACAGAAAGACAAAACTGGAAAGAGCAGGAGGTTTGAGCTTCCAAAGCCCACCCCCAGTGGCATACTTCTTCCAGCAAGGCCATACCTCTTAAATTTCCCAAACAGCACTACTGTCTGGGGATCAAAGGTTCAAATGCCTGAGCCTTGGGGGACATCCCCACCACATCACCGAAGCTGCTTTGTCATGGTATTTTTATCACACCAAAAGGAAAGGAAGCTTAGATGTATTCCACCTCTGCCCATGCCATAAGGCTCCCTCCCCTGCCCCTGGGTGTCTGGTCTCCCTCTCCTTCCTCTTATGAGNACACTAGTCACTGTGTTAGGCACAGCCTAAGGCCAGGACAGTCTTCACCTGGCAGCACCCACCAGCCAGTACTGGACACACCCAGCCATCCCAGGCCAGGGCTTAATGAGGTCTCGCAGAATGCAGTTGGCACTTGTTTCCTGAGTGAGAAATCAGTTTTCAGCCTGGGTGTCAGACAGGAAGTGACTCTTCTCATCAAAGTGACTTTAGAACGCATCTCCTCTACACCNCCAACAGAGGACACTGACATCATCCAATCTGGGTGTGATGCACCAAGGACACGACGATGTGGCTTCCTTAGCACAGTTGCCAAAACTGCCATCCCTGAGCCTCATCAGAAGGTGATAGACAGATCCACCCTGCATCTCCAACAGGACTCTCTGCCAAACAGCAAGCAAGGGCAAGGGCTGTTTAGAGACGCAATGACAAAACACACAGTTCTCACACAGTGGCTCAGGACTCCTTGAGGGTAAGGAANCTTAGAAAATGTGAAAACTAAATACAGTGCATTGTCTCTGATTGGACATTGTACTCCAGGAAGCGCAGCTGCAAAGGGTCCAAAAACAGTTGTGGAGTGACTGCGGAGTTACTACAGGTTAAATGAGTGTAGCATCATTACTCAACTTCTTTGTGTATGTATGGAGTACATGTGGAAATGGGGAGGGATGTTGTGTGTGTATACA
>LZPO01017330.1:433846-446247 GCA_001675575.1 Neotoma lepida
AAATGCATGCCAATAAAAAATGTTATTATCCTCCACTGTTGGTGGGAGTGCAAACTTGTACAGCCACTTTGGAAATCAGTATGGCAGTTTCTTAGAAAACTGGGAATCAATCTTCCTCAAGACCCAGCTATACCACTCTTGGGCATATACCCAAGGAATGCTCAATCATACCACAGAGACACATGCTTAACTATGTTCATAGCAGCATTATTCGTAATAGCCAGAATAATGGATCAAGAAAATGTGGTACATATACACAATGGAGTACTACTCAGCAGAGAAAAACAATGACCATATGAAATTCACAGGCAAATGGATGGAACTAGAAAATATCATCCTGAGTGTGGTAACCCAGACCCAGAAGGACAAACATGGTATGTACTCACTCATAAGTGGATACTAGATGTAAAGCAAAGGATAACGAGACTGCATCCCACAACTCCAGGGAGGACCCTAGGAGGGATGTATGGATCGCCCAGNGAGGGAGAAACGGATGAGATCTACATGGGCTGACTAGGAGTGAGGGGGAGGAAGCGGGGGGCAAGGGATGGAGGATGAGAGAGTAGGGGAACAGGAAGTTCAAGCTGGAACAGGGACAGAGAGGGAGAGCAAGGAAGGAGATATCATGATAAATGAAGAAATCATGGGAATAGGGAGAAACAGAGTGCTAGGGAAGTTCCCAGGAATCCACAAGGATGACCCCACCTTAGACTACTGGAAATAATCAAGAGGGTGCCTGAACTGGCCTACTCCAGTGATCACATGGATGAATACCCTAACTGTCATCATAGAGCCCCCATCCAGAGACTGATGGAGGCAGATGTAGAGATCCACAGCTGGCCACCAGGCCAAGCTCCAGGAGTCCAATCGATGGGAGAGATGGGGCCTTCTATGACCAAGGGACAATGAGGTCATGATGGGAAGGTGTACAGAGATGACCAGCCAAACTAGTGGAGACACATGAACTGTGGACCAATAGCTGAGGAGCCCCATGAGCCCTCATCCAGAGACGGATGGAAGCAGATGCAGAGATCCACAGCCAGGCGCCAGGCCAAGCTCCAGGAGAGAGGAAGATTCTATGAACAAGAGATATTGAGACCATGAAGGGAAAATGTACAGAGATGGCCAGCCAGGCTGGTGGAAATGCATGAACTGTGGAGCAACAGCTATGGAGCCCCCATGGTGCTGGACTGGGCCAGTTGTTTAGCTTGAGACAGTTGTTTAGCTTGAACTGCTTGGGGACCCCCAGGCAGTGGGATCGGGATCCATCCCTGGTTCAGGGGCTGACTTTTTGAAGCCCAATGCCTATGGTTGGGACACCTGGCACAGCCTTGGCGCAGGGAGGAGGGTCTTGGACCTGCCTCAACTGAGTGTGCCAGGCTCCAGGGACTCTCCATGGGAGACCTTGTCTTGGAGCAGGTGGGAATGGGGGCTGGGTCATGGAGGAGGGCTGGGGGGCAGGAGGGAGTAGAGGGGGATCTGTGGTTGGTATGTAAAATAAGTGGAAAATCTTTTAATAAAAAAATGTTGTTATTACCGTCTTATCATTTATGTACATGGGTGTTTTGTCTGCACGTACATCTGTGCACCACACGCATGCCTGGTGCCTGCAGAAGCCAGAAGGAGGCATTAAATACCCTGGAATAAGAGTTACAGACAGTTGTAAGCCACTATATGGGTGCTAGGAATTGAACCTGGGTCCTCTGAAGAGCAGGTGAATCATCTCTCCAGNCCCCAGCAAGAAAATCCTAAGAGACTTTTATAATATCACTTTCACACACACAGAAACACCACCCCCAACAGTCAGGAAAGATCATGGGCTGCTGTAGAAACAAATACCCCATAAAGACACAGCTTGCTTTCTTGTTTCTTCACTGTATATGAAGGAGCCAGGATGGGAATGGGCTTGGCTTCCACCTTCACCTGGCCTGGGACTTGGGGAATGAGGCTAATGGTCATTCATTCCCAGAACATCCATCCCCAGGCCGGGTAAAATAGGGAGGACAATATTAGAAGCTGCACAGGGCCAAATGAACATCCAGTCTAGAAGTCACAACCAGTGCTTCCTCCCCAGACCATTGGTCACTACTAGTCACAACCACCCTGCCACAGGATGGAGGAAGGATGTGTGCTCTTTCCACACAAAGAGAAGAGAACTGGGATGAATGTTGCAGATTCAGTGAACAATAATGATGTTTAAAATCTAAAAGCACACAAAAAAAGAGCTTCAATATAATTGACATNATTTTAGGATGAGCAATTACCTACCCCTGAAAAAAAAAGAAAGAATATCTTCAATCAATATTCACAGTCCTGTGTTTTCTCAATGTCTTTGTTTCCTTCTGCCATGAATATTTGACACCAAATCAACAGGGACTAAGTAATAAGATGCACCATCTGAGGAAGTCTTGTTCTAAATAGGTCGAAAAAATAACAATGAGCGAGTGCAGGCCTTCTTAGATGCCCTCACCACCAGAGCGCAGACTCACAGAAATGTTCCTAGCACCCAGCACCTCTCAGTGGCTTAGCAGCTAGCCTCCACACTCCTCTGTTTGATCTCCATCCCTGGAAGCCCCCAGATGTAAACTCCCAATGCCAACCATGCCGTCAGACCCTGTATCCTTCCCGCCTCCTCTTCCCCTCCCAAACTTACTCCTCAAAGCCTTGAGTCCCCTCCTTGGTCAACCTTCTTTGTCAGCCTGGACCCCTCCATCTGTAACACGCCCCTAAACATGATCTTCCCTTCTCCTACCACATCCATGTGTAACACACACACACACTACACACCACACACCTGGCTTAACCAGCAGCAATAGGCCTATGACAGCTCAGGCCTGTGGGGTATGCTGAAGCCTCACAGCATGGACACACAGCTCTGCCCAGGCCCATCTGGTACACCCTCCCTGCTGTCCACTCGGTGCCTCTTACGATGCTTAATTTTAAGCCTTTTCTACATCTCAAGGTCCAAAAGCCCATCCACACACCTTTTTTTGAGACAAAGTCTCTTATACCCCAGGATTTTAGTTTCCTTTCTGTTGCTGTAATAAAACAATGATTTGTTTTGCTTACACTTTCAGGTCATAGTACATCACTGAGGCAAGTCAGGGAAGGAACACAAGGCAGAACCTGAAGTCAGGCATGCTTGCTGTTCTAGACAGCATTACCTACGATCATGGAACTCACTCACTCACAGCCACGGCTAGCTGGCTCTAACAGGCTCATGCTTTAATAACTTTCTTATACAATTCAAGCCACCTACCCAGGGAATGGTGTTGCCCACAGTGGGCTGGGTCTTCTGCATCAATAAACAATCAAGACAAACCCCCTCAGACTCCCCTCTGGTCCCCTGAGGCTGCTCACCAGGGATCTTGACTTCCCAGCACAGCCCCCCACTCTGGCCACCCCACATTGCTTGTGATAGATCCTTCCCCTAGGATCCCCATGACTCAGATATCCTGTGCTTCAACCCAGCCCAGTGAGCCAATCCATGTGGACCTACCCTACCTGTACATCCCCAAACCCCCGACCTATGTGACTTCCATAGTGGCTGTACCACTTTGCAACTACACCAACATGGTAACCACTACACCAAAGAAACCACGTGGAAAGGACTTTCTGAAGAGAACTTCGTTGCCCAGGAGTTAAGGCCAACAACTGACAAGTGGGACCTCACAGAACTAAAAAGTGTCTGCATAGCTAAGGAAATAACCAATTGAGCTATGAGGAAGCCAGCAGAGCCGGAGGGAATCGATCTTTGCCAGCTGTACATCTGACCTGACAGAGGATTAATATCCAGAATACACAAAGAACTCAAAAAACAAAGAGTTGAGAAAATAAAAGACCCAATTTTTAAAAATGGACTGTGGATCTGAAAAAAGAGTTCTCAATAGAATAAAAATGGCTAATACCTCAGAAAGTTCAGGGAAATGCACATTAAAACTGAGAATTCATCTTACTCAGTCAGAATGGCTAAGATCAACTATTGTTGGTTATTTTTGCTCTTTTGGGGGACCCGCCACTCAGCTCCCAAATAAATCACACACAGAGGTTTATTCTTACTTATAAATGCCCGGCCTTAGCTTGACTTGTTTCTTGCCAGCTTTCCTTAACTTTAAATTATCCCATCTATCTTTTGCCTCTGGGCTTTTCCTGTTCTCTTAGTTCTGTAATCTCACTCTTAGTTTGTGGCTTGCTGTGTAGCTGGGTGGCTGGCCCCTGAAGTCTTGCACCTTCTCTGGCTACTTTTTTTTTCCTCCTAGAGCTCTCCTTCTATCTATTCTCTCTGCCTGCCAGCCCCACCTATCCTTTCTCCTGCCTCGCATTGGCTGTTCAGCTCTTTAGTAGACCATCAGGTGTTTTAGACAGGCAAAGCAACATAGCTTCATAGAGTTAAACAAATGCAACATAAATGAAAGTAACACACCTTAAAATAATATTCTACAATAATCAACAAAATAACTGGCAGTGATAGCAAGGATGTGGGGGAAAGGGACCCTCATTCATTGTTGGTGGGAAAAGTGGTGCAGCCAATATGGCAATCAGCATGGACCATCCTCAAAATACTAAAGCTAAATCTGCCATATAACCCAGCTGCTTGGCATATGTCCAAAGGACTCACCATCCTACTCCACAGACTCAGTCATGGCCATTGTCGTTCTACTCACAATAGCTAGAAATGGAAACATCCTAAATGTCCTTTGGCTGATGAATGGAAAATGAAAATGCGGTACATACACACCATGGAATATTGTCAAAAAACGAAGTTGTGATCTTTGCAGGTAAATGGATGGAACTAGAAAATACCATATTGAGTGAAGTAACTCAAACGCAGAAAGATAAACACGTTTTCATTCATCTGTGATTCCCAGCTCCAAATCTTCAGATGTGAGCACACATCCTGAAGTAACTGCAGAAACCAGGAAAGTAAAAATGGACCGTGGTGGGCGAGACAAGGGAATAGTAGAATACAGGTGCTATGAAGTGGGAGACAGGGAAAATGAGGGGCTTTGATGAGGGAGGGGAGGGAGGCTGATACAAAAGGGGAGGAAAGAAGGTGGGATAAAGAACACAAAAATCATTGAAAAGAGGCCAAAGGAAACCATATTATTTTATATTTACCTAAAATTACATATAACACATATAACTATATGTATATGTGTGTGTGCATATATATGTATGTGTGCATGTATATGTGTGTTTGTGTGTATGTATTGTGTGTATATGTATATATACATGTATGTGCAGATAGGTGTGTATACATATGTTTGCATATATATAATGTGTATGTATATATGTGTGTATATATGCATGTGTATATGTGTACATATGTGTGTGCTTGTGTGTATATGTGTATATATACATATGTGTGCATGTACATATATGTGTGTATGTATGAGTGTATATATGTGTGCATGTATATGTGTTTATGTGTATATGTTTATATATGTATGTATATATGTGCATATGTGTATATTGTATACATGTATATGTGTATATGTGTATATGTGTGTATGTGTATGTATATATGTATACACATATATACCATCAGGTGTTTTAGACAGGCAAAGTAACATAGCTTCATAGAGTTAAACAAATGCAACATAAATGAAAGTAACACACCTTAAAATACACATACACATACATATAGTTTAGATGAAGTTATGCCACTTGGGATGATAACGCCTCCTGCAAGAGTCATAGACTATAAAACCTCACTACCGGATGTGAGAAATCTCCTTTCAAGTTACGTGATCAGGACTGAGATATTGTTGCTCAGAGTTCCCCAAGAGTCTCCCAAAACAGTACAAGCTGTTGCTGGTGTCTTCGGTAGCATCCCAGAAGCTGAAGGTAAGTCCCTATTGCTGAAGACACCGTGCACTTTGGACGCAGGACTNGAAGGAACCACACTGGAGCTGACCTGGACGCCTCCTCCCTGAGGGACTACCTTTCATAGTCCCAGACAGTGCTGTGCAGGTTGCCAAGGGAGGGAGGCAGCCAACAGTTCCAGCCAGCTGTGAAGCCTGTGAACCACAGCAAAGACCAGCACGGCAAGATAGCACTAAAGGCTGGGAGGCCCAAGGGGTCAAATGGAGCCAAGAGTCCTTGGTGAGGCCAAGACTGGTGGTCTGTGGGGAGCACATGGGTTCCCCCTGGCACCCCTGCAGCCTGGCGGGAGGGAGAGGCACTTTCCCCTCTGAGCCACCCCTGGAGGTCCTGTTGCTGGCCATGGATGGCTACAGAAGGACTGTGCAAGAAGCTTCAAGTTGCTCAGAGAAAAGTAAAATAAAATGTACCATCCGGCTGTTAGCAAGAGCTTTGGAGGCGGAGCGTCAGTAGGCATGCCCAGACAGTCTGGATCTTGAGGGAAAATGTTCATTTCAATAATCCCAGTCCTTGCACCTGCAGATCCATTTCCTCCTCTCTCTGCCTCTGGTATCGTAAAGGCTTAGTCCATAGGAGCTCAAGCAGCAAGGAGGCTAGTGTCACCACACAGGTGTAACTCTGACATTTGCTAGAAGATCCACAGTAAAGGGGCCTTAGGAGAGGACAAATCACTCCTTCCTCTCCTCCTAACTGTACAAAACTTGAACAGCATGCTAACCCAGAGCCTGGCCATAGTAGCAGGAGATACCAGGTCCTGTCCAATACCGGACACAGGCAAAGTAAAGGCTACCTGCTACAAGGCAGCTTATGGTCTCCAGGACTGTAGCCATTTCATGAGCACCTGTATTCATTCTCCCAACAAACTCCAGAAGGGTGCAAAGGCTTCCTAACCCGGGACTCTCAGAGTACAAGGACCAGCAAGACAGAAGATATTTTCAGCTTTGGTGGCACCACCATCTCTGTCCCAAATTCCTGAAGCTTCTGCTGCAGTGGGAAAGCAGTGAAAGACAGTACACGCATGAATGTATCTAGTTGTGTTTCAATAAAACTTTATTGATCTACACAACTGGCATGCCAGCTCTGGCCCACGGGCTGCAGTCTGTCTATGCTAGAGTATGACTTTCAGAGCAGCAGAGACCAATTTATCTTGTTTACAGACGCTCACCTAGCTTACAGTTGCTCAAATATTTGGAGATAGAATGAGAAGGGCAACACCTCCCCACCCCATGGACAGAGGTGAAGCTTCCTAAGGGCACCATATTTTGAAATCACATGCTGAGGAACCACCAGAGGAGGACTCTTCACTGGGGCAGGGTTCTCTTCCAAGGATCAAGGTGCAATGGAACAGAGCATTGTGGGAAGATAGAGTAACCAGACTAGGAACAAAGCATTGCACCCCTCTGCAGACTGTTCTCTGTAAAGATCCCAGAAAATATGTGGGGTACAGACAAGCAGCCCTTCATATCCAGAGGTTCCACAAACTCCACCTACCACACAGTAGAAATATTTAAAGGAGCTCAGGAGATGGCTCAGTGGTTAAAGCACTTGCTGCAAAAGTGTGGGTTCTGGAGTCTGGACCCCAGAAACCCACATAAATGTTGAGTATGTAACTCCAGCCTTAGAAAGAGGAGACGGGGATCTCCAGAGCAAGCTGGCCAGTGAGACTAGCCCTATCAGTGAGCTCTGGGTTTGACTGAGAGACCCTGGCTCAATGAATAAAGTGGAAGAGCATCCAGGAAAGAGCAGTCCCAACATCAACCTGAAGCCTCCACAGACACACGCATATGCATGTGCTCATATACATGCAAAAAAAAATCATGTATATACACACATGCACAACACACACAAAAAAAATGAAAAAAGAGAAAACTACATAAAGGTGCAAAAACTTTCTTCAGTATTAAACATGTCAAGAGGGTTTTGGCTATTAAGCCCTAGACCACATAGCTCTGCTAGGAGCATTGCACTGTGTTGGGTACCACAAGTCACCTACAGATGGCTGAAAGTCTACAGGAGACAGCATGGATCACACACAAATGCTATGTCATTTTATAGGCGGGACTTAAACACTAAGGAGTTTGGTGTCTGAGATGAGCCTGAAACCAGCAATGAAAGCTACCAGCTTTAAGACATGGGGAATTTCCAACTGAACATTGATGGCTCACAGCTCAGCTCTGAGGTAGGAGGATTGCTGTGGCTTCAAGACCAGCCCGGCCTACATAATGAAACCCTGTCTCAAAAAACTAAAACATTACCAGAGAGATGGCTAATCAGACAAAGTGCTTGCCATGCAAACCTGACAAGCTGGACTCAATCCCCAGAAACCATGATGGAAAGAGAGAGCTAAACTCACCAAGTTGCTCTCTGACCTCCACTTGTGCACCGTGGCGTGCATGCACCCACACTAATGAACACATCATACACACAACAGTAATAATGAACACTAATGAACACACCATACACACAACAGTAATAATAATAAATGTTTAAATAACTAAATAAGGAGCTAGAGTGAGACCCACTTCCGGTAGGTCACAACCACTCATAACTCCAGCTCCAGGGGATCCAACACTCTCTTCTAGACTCTGAGGGCACCCACAAATATATGCATCTCTATACACACATATATAAATAAATAAATCTTTAAAAATAAAAATAACTAAATAAGAATGAGCCAGTAGCCCCTTCTCCAATCCCATCTTCTTCCCAGACAACCTCCCCAGTCACCCAACAACTCTCAAGTCAGAATCTCCAGGCTGCAATTGTCCTTCTGTCCCCAACCTGGTTGTGTCTTCAGCTACCACAATCTGGATCTCAGAGCAAACTCAGCTAATGAGTCCAAAGTCAAATTCTTGTTCTTTCTATTGTCTTAGAGGCCATCTCAGACCCTATCTCTTCTGCACACCCTGCCTTTGGACAGGATCTTGTGAACCATTATCATAAATACTCATCAATTCCCACTGACCCCACCACCATCTAAGCCACCAACATCCCTGAGAGGCCCTGTCCCAGCCTGCAAGCTTGTCCCCTTCCTGCCCCTTGAGCTCCATGTCATACTCCAGGGTACACAACAGAAAAGCAACTACCTAACTGAGGTTAAAAATTACAAATGTGAAGCCCAGCGTGATACATGCCTTTGATTTGAGTTCAAGGCCAGCCTGGTCTACACAGCAAGTTCCAGGCCAGCGAGGGCCACATAGTGAGACCTTATCTAAAACCAATATTAATAATTACAAAGACATGGGATAACGAAATGGCTCAATAGGGAAAAGCACTAAGTCTGAGGACAATGAGTTCAGTCCCCAGAACACACACAGAGGAAGGAGAGAACCAACTTCTGCAGCTGTGCTCTGGCCTCCACATGTGGGCCATGCACACACACACACACACACACACACACACACACACACACAGAGGAAGGAGAGAACCAACTTCTGCAGCTGTGCTCTGGCCTCCACATGTGGGCCATGCACACACACACACAAAAAAAAAAAATGTATCAAAAACAGTCTACAAAGGCATTTACCTATAGTCCATACGTCTGCAGCCTGGCAGCACACAGCAGCTGCTGTTTAGCCATGCAGTGATTAAATATTTCTGAAATCAGAAATAGAGGCAGAGCTAGCACAACCCACTCCCTAAAACCACTGCAGGTACAAGGAGCTGTGTACCTCCAGAAGGGACTAATATGAGTGCTGTGTACCCCAAAACTCTTTCTGTTCCAGGCCAAAGGAATTTCCCTTGGACTTAGGACTGTACCCCAAACTTCTGTGCTTCAGGAGATATATGAACTTCTTTCTGATTCCTACTTCCACACTGCACCCCATGGAAGCTTGCTGTACAAACTGCAGGTACACTGTGTTCCGGTGGGTGGCCATGTCTCTGAGCCACCCTGAGAGAGAGCATCGCCAGGGGAATCTCCATCTCATCTCAGGGAGACATTTTCCGTGGGGAAGTCCAGCTGTGCTCAGGTGTGGATGCAGAAACCCAGGTGTGTTCCAAACACTGTGTATCACTGGTTGGTCACTGGTTGGTTCGGAGAGGCTTTGGAAGGCTCCAGCATGGAAGTGAACACTGGGCATCACCTGCTCTGCCCTCCCATGTCCCTGCCACCTGGAATCCCAGCAGGCAGTCTGGGGACCAGGGAACCTCAAACAGAAGCAGAAAAGAGGGATGATACCTGAATCCCCAGAAGGTTGAAATGGGCAGGAGCCCCATCCTACCAGTAGATCTGAGAAGGATAATAGAGTTGGAAACACCCACATAGTGTTTAAATAAAAATAAAAATGCGGACATCGAGATGGCTCAGCAGATAAAGATGCTGCCACCAAGACTGATGACCTGAGCTCAATCTCCAGAACCTACATGGTAGGAAAGGAATGGCTCCCCCAAGTCTTCAGACCTCCAGTGCACACTGTGGCACATGTGTTCCAGTCATGTTCTCTCTCTCTCTCTCTCTCTCTCTCAATAAATGCAATTTTACAAAACGTTTAAGCATTCACTACTTATTTTGTATCCTGCTGAAGTGCTACACCAAGCATGTCCCATTCTTCATTCTTCTACGGGTATCTCAAGCCCCACATCTTCATAACTAATTACCAGTGCCAACAGTTGAGGAAGCTGAGACCTATGGTAGTCCTGCAAGTTTCTCAAGGCCATACTATTAAGGGGTACAGCAAAGGCTGACACTCAACATGCCCCTTTGTGGGACTCTGTCCCTGACCAGAGAGCCTCACAAGACTGCAACTCTTGGTGTTTCCTCTGGAGCAAAGGGGAAGTCGGGAAGCACCCCTTACCTCCTGGAGGAGGTAGACGAGGTATAACAGTTGGGTGCTCTACTCTGTGGTACAGCTGCCCATGATCCTGTAAGCAATCCATTGCCCACGCTCCTGTGAGTAACCTTGAATAATTTCCTTGCTTCACCAGACGGGACTTGGTGAAATCATTTGCCTGGTCTGTGGCTGCCTTCTCTGTCTGGGGTGAATGGGAACGGGCTCCTCAGGCATCAAACAGTGACTCTCCTGAGTACTTTAACAAGTCTAGACCTGGTGAGCGGGTCAGTGGAAGAGTGCTTGCCTAGAACACACTGCGGAAAGCTGAGTGAAAATGCCTCCCGACAGACTGGCATTTGAATACTTGAGCCCCACTGGGTACAGCTGGGAGTGTGTCCTCTCTGGAAGAAGGATGTCACTGGCTTTGAGAGTGTAAAGGTCTTGTGCTATTATTCTAGTGCGTGCTCTCTACTTTGCACTTGAGGTTTGAAGCTGCAAATGCTCAGCTTTGTGCTCCAGCCACCATGCCTCCACTCTGCCATTGTGGACTCTAGCCCTCCGGAACCAGGAGCCCAAATGAGCCCTTCCTTCTATAAGTTACCTTGATCGTGGTGTTTTTTCACTACAACAGAAAGTAACTAATACATGGGTGAAGTTCCAAGTTACATCTCCCCAGTGTAGCAAAAACAAAATAGACAACACAGGCTGAGGCAATCACTCAGTCAGCAATGTGCTCACCTTGGGCCTGAGTTGAATGTCAAGCCAATGTCAAAGGGGGGAGTAGAGAGATGGCTCAGCAGTTAAGAGCACTGACTGCTCTTCCAGAGGACCCGGGATCAAGTCCCAGCATTCATGTGGCAGCTCACAACTGTCTGCTACTCCGGTCCTAGGGAATCTGATGCCCTCCTCTGGCTTCCATGGGCACCAAACAGGCATGTGGAACACAGACCATACATCCAGGCAAAACACTCACACAAATAAAACAAATGAACAAATTTTTTAGAGAGAGAGTAAGAGAGATCTGGACATGGTGGTGGGCTTGTAGTCCCAGCACTGGGGAGGCAGTGCATCCCTGGGGCTTGTGAATCAGGCAACCTAGACCAATAACAGACCCCGTGTCAAAAAAAAAAAAAGTGGGTAGCAACAGATGAGTGACACTCAAGATTAACCTCAAGAAATATGTACAAATACATGTGTGTGTTCACATACACATAAAGAAATGAAAGTAGACCAACAGCCTTCAACCACCTTCACTCCCTAGAAGGCTGTTGACAAGGTCTGGAGACATTCTGGCTGTCACCTGGGCAGAGGTGACAGCTCCAGCACTGCTCACCCAGCATCTCAGGACAGCCCTGACCCCTTCACTAAGAACAACCTGAATCNGCACCCAGAAGCAAACTGTGCTGAGCTGAAGGAGCCCGAGTGGACCATCACCAGCAAAGACAGTGTCTTAGTTAGGGTTTCACTGCTGTGATAAAACACCATGACCAAAAGGAACTTGGGGACAAAAGCGTTTGTTTCAGCTTACAAACAGAAGGTCAGAATCCATCACAGAAAGAAGTCAGGGCAGAAGCTCAAGGCAGGAATGAAGCAGCGGAGCACTGCTTACTGGTTTGCTCCTCATGGGTTGCTCAGGCTCCTTTCTTTTATGACCATCTCTCCAGGGAAAGCATCACCCACAGTGGACTGGGCCTTCCCACATCAATCATTAATCAAGAAAAGATCCTACACTACAGGCAATCTGAT
>LZPO01017330.1:456458-471400 GCA_001675575.1 Neotoma lepida
AAGAAAGAAAGAAAGAAAGAAAGAAAGAAAGAAAGAAAGAAAGAAAGAAAGAAAGAAAGAAAGAAGATGGCTAAAAACAAGCCAAGCTAAGTTCAGGCATTCATAAGTAAGAATAGGACTCCATGTATTTATCTGGGAGCTGGGTGGCAGGCCCCCAAAGAGCAAAGAGCCAAAAGAGTAAAGGAATAAAAGAATAAAAAAAACAGTGGACAGCATCCAAGAAATGATATCTAAGGTTGCCTTCTGGCCTCCACACACACACTCACTAACACAAGTACATGTGCACCTACACACATATGTACATATACACACAATCCATCAATAAATAATAAATATCCAAGCCCTTCCACCAAAATGGGCATCAGCAGCCATGGAGAACTCCAGGCACAAGAGCTAACATGCATCACAGTGAAGGCCTGGGACACACCTCCTACAAAGCCAAATCTAGCTGTGGCCAAGATGGTTCCATCNAGACAATGGTCAGCAGGGGGGCATCAGAAGGATATGGGTGATGATGGGACTCTTCCTGTGGCAGGTCTCAAAGATGCTGTGTTCTCAACCTTCCACAGTGAGGCTAATATATTTGAATGCTTGGTTCCTAGTTGGCTGAACTGTTTGGTAAGGTATGGCCTTATTGGAGGATGTATGTCACTGGGGNCAGGCTTTGAGATGTGTGGTGGTTTGAAAGAAAATGACCCCCAAAGGGAGTGACACTGTAAGGANCTGTGGCCTTGTTGGATTAGGTGTGGCCTTGTTGAAGGAAATACGTCACTGTGGAGGTGGGCTTTGAGGTCTCATGTATGCTCAAGCCACACCCACTGTCTCAATTCACTTCCTGTTGCCTGCACAAGATGTAGAACTCTCAGTTACCTCTCCAGCACCATGTCTGTCTGCACACTGCCATGTCCTACCATGATGATAATGGACTAAACCTCTGATCTGTAAGCCACTCCATTAAATGTTTTCCTTTATAAGAGCTGCTGTGGTCATGGTGTCTTCACAGCAATAGGAACTCTAACTAAGACCAGTGTCAGAAATCTAGACCATTCCCAGTTAACTCCCTCTGCCCACATGCTTGTGGAGCAGATGTGAGCCCCCAACTACTGCTCCAGCTCAACACCATACTCCCCACCATGATGGTCATGGATGGACTCTACCACCCTCTGGAACTGTGAGCCCCAAATTCAATGCTTTCTTTTATAAGTCATGGTCATGGTGTCCCTTCACAGTGGCAGAATAACCAAGGCAGGGACAGTTGTCCTTCCTCCCAGATCACACACTTTGATGCCTATGTGTCTTTGTTTATGACATCCTGACTCCTACCTCCTCTGGAATACGTGTCTATCTCCATGGTTAGATTTTGTGAACTACACAGAAACCTACAGTTGCTACCTGGGCTACCCATGAGTTTTTTCGTCAGTCGAGCCTGGAGGATGCAATTCTNCCAGGGATTTAGTTTTGAAAAAAAAATTTTTTTTATTAATTGTCAAGATACAAATGACAGGCTGGCTGAGTAGCACATGTTTGTAATGCCAGCACCTAAGTGACTGAGACAGGAAGATCAAAAGTTTGGGGCCAGCTTGGGCTGCACAGCAAGATCCTGTCTCAAACAAATAGAAGATAGAAACGAGATTCTATCAAGTTCAAAGATGGCAGTTTGGAAAATACAACTCTGTACATCCTTTTTTTGTCTCTGGGTTGTGACTGGAATCCTGCCTTTTGCTGCAGTTTAAGTGACTGATCTGTGAGGTTTCTGCTGAGCTACGCCCCCAGACCCTCACTGGAGGATTTGAGGCAGGTGCTCTACCCCTAGGATCTCGTTTCTCCTCCTCTGTAACTGGGCAGGCATCTGCTAAGACCAGAAAACGAACAAGAAACCCGGCCTCTGCCCAGCTCCTACAGCCTGTCTTAGAGGCATCCTGGGCTCAGAAACATTAGTCTTGATTATCCAAATCTCCGCCCCTCTTGTTCTGACTAAGTGGGCCTGCAGAGTGCCCCATTGTTTTCTCCCATGGGGTGCTGATTGCCGCAAGAGTTTTTTAATACCCACAGCAGCTCCGACAACAAAGACTAATCCTTGCCTTCTCCCAGAATGACTGCACCATAAATTGCCGAGTTTAAGAGAAAAGTGTTAAAGGCGGACACCCACGCAGCCTGCTGTGTGAGAGTCTTGATTATCCAAATCTCCGCCCCTCTTGTTCTGACTAAGTGGGCCTGCAGAGTGCCCCATTGTTTTCTCCCATGGGGTGCTGATTGCCACAAGAGTTTTTTAATACCCACAGCAGCTCCGACAACAAAGACTAATCCTTGCCTTCTCCCAGAATGACTGCACCATAAATTGCCGAGTTTAAGAGAAAAGTGTTAAAGGCGGACACCCACGCAGCCTGCTGTGTGAGAGACTTGGGAGACAGCTCCGTGCAGGGCTGTGGGGCAAATTGAGAATGGGAGCCCGGGGTTCCCAGAGCTCTGAAGCTCCCACAGACCTCCAGCCAAGTCCTTCCCTGGCCTGTTAGGTTTAAATGTGAAATGCCTACCACCTCCTCACCCCCACCCTCACCACACATACACACACACACACACACACACACACACACACACACACACACACACACACACACACACGTTAGAGCACTTCATCCCCAGCAGGTGGCGCTGTTTGGGGCGGTTGTTAAACCCTGTAGATAGGGTCTAGCTAGAGTAGATCTCTAAGAACAGGTCTTGGGGATTCCAGGCTGAGCCTTCTGCTTCCTGACCTGCACACATGTACGCAAGCAGTGCTGAGCGCTCCTGCCTGCCGCCACGCCTTCTCTGTCATGATGGATGGGGCCTCAAACCATGAGTGAAAATAAGCCTCTCCTTCGATAAGTGGCTTCAGGGAATTATTTAATCACAACAACAGTAAAATAATCACCACAAGAATATGGATTCTAATTTTTTTCTAGAATATTCTCTGTAGATCATTGTATGAAAGAGAGATGAAAATGAGTTCTTATGGGCAGTGAGACAAAAATCCACAGCGGTTTCCTGAATTCTTGAATTCTCTGAAGTTATATGTGCAAAACTCCATTATCTCTGAAAGGGAAGTAGGATTCTATGCTCAAGTTTAGGGTATGTATTTGTATGCACATGTATGTATTTGTGTGCACCTGTATGTATTTGTGTAACCTGTATGTATTTGTATGCACATGTATGTATTTGTGTGCACATGTATGTGTTTGTGTGCACATGTATGTATTTGTGTGCACATATATGTATTTGTGTTGTCCAAAGATCAGTGTTGGATATCTTCTTCAATTCTTCTCCATCTTAATTTTTGAGAGAGGGTCTCTCACTGAACCTGAGGGCTACTGGTTCAACGAGGCTGTCAGTCCACAAGCTCCAGGATCCTCCTGTCTCTTCTTGCCTCCGGGATTACAGGCACATACCGCTGCATTCGATTTTTATGTGGATGCTGGGGATTGAAGTCGGGTCCTCTTGTTTGCAGAGCAAGGACTTTACTGAATGAGCCATCCCCCCAGATCCCTGTATTCACATGTATAAGGGTGTCCATCCCTAAGAGGGATGTACGGATCACCTTGGGAAGGGGAAACAGAGGCGATCTCCACAAGTAACCTGGGGGTGGGGGGGCAAAAAGGGGAGGGAATGGGGGATGAGATCATAAGGGACCAGGATGGTTGAGCTGGAGGAGGGACAGAGTGGGAGAGCAATGAAAGAGATACCATGATAGAGGGAGATATCATGGGGATAGGGAGAAACCTGGTGCTAGGGAAGTTCCCAGGAATCCACAAGGATGACCCCAGCTTAGACTACTAGCAATAGTGGTGAGGGTGTCTGAACTGGCCTACACTGGTAATCAGATTGGTGACTACCCTAACTGTCATCATAGAGGCTTCATCCAGTAACTGATGGAAACAGATGCAGAGATCCACAACCAAGCACCAGGCCGAGCTCCGGGAGTCCAGTTGAAGAGAGGGAAGAGAGATTACGTGAGCAAGGGGGGTCAAGATCATGATGGGGAAATCTACAGTGACAATTGAACAAAGCTCATAGGAACTCACGAATTTTAGACCGACAGCTGTGGAACCTGCATGGGACCGGACTAGACCCTCTGCATACTGGAGACAGTTGTGTAGCTGGGTCTGTTTGAGGGGCCCCTGGCAGTGTGATCAGGATCTATCCCTGGTGCATGAGCTGGCTTTCTGGATCCCATTACCTACGGTCGGACATCTTGCTAACCCTTCAGGCAGGGGGGAAGGGCTGGGTCCTGCCTCAACTAAATGTACCAGGCTTTGCTGTCCACCCATGGGAGAACTTACCCTTTCGAAGGAGGGGATGAGTGGGGGTTGGGGAGAATTAGATGGGGGTGGGGAGAGCGGGAGGAGGGATGAGAGGGGGATCTGTGGTTGGTATGTACAATGAATAAAAATTTTTTTTAGTAAAAAAAGAATTTCAAACTTTATAAATAATATGACATGTTTTCTATATATGATAGAATTGATCAAATCAATAAAAAAATTTGAAAATCAAAAAAATAAGGGTGTCCATGACCCCCAAAAGACAAGAACCAATTTGTATATGTATCTCAATATTTAGTATACTTCAATTTTGGAAATGATCAAGAAGACAAAAGTGGAGGGGGAAGGCTGTCCTGGTACATGCTGTGTATTTGAAGCATTTTGTGTGAACCATCTGTTTTCTTTCTCGTATTAACAGGGAAATTTACCTACAGCTATTGTTTTCAGATGGACTGAGGAGAAAATTCTTCATGGTTTTGATAGTTCCTAGTATTGGTAAGAGCCCAGGTAATAGTTGGAAATACCAATAGCGGTGACTGGTGGAGTTTACTATGGGTTAGGCACTGCTCTGCATTTCATGTACATTAGTGAGGTAAGACTCCTTATCACACCCTGGGTAGGTGCCGTCCTTCTCCCATTTCCCAGATGAGGAAACTAAAGCCTGAGAAGTTAGCCCAGTGCAGGATCAGCTGGAAAGAGATGGAGCAGGGACTTGTGTGGCAGCTGTCTGCCTCAACTGTGTGCTTGTAATTAACAGGGATGCCACCTTCTAGAACTGTTTAGTGACCTCAGTAAAATCAGTCTGACTTGCCTGCTTAGATAGCAAGGGAAATAGTGTGTTTGGAATAATTCCAGGGTCTCAAACAGCCTACCTTCACCAACTCTTCCAGTCTCATCCAGGAGCCTCCTCACACAAGTGGCACATGAGGAGACCTAACCAATAGCACACTAGTGACAGGAATTGTTATCACAGCTGTGTCCAGCTCCTGTCTGTCTACATAGACACTCCCGCTCTGAGTAGAAGGAACAAGGTCCTGGAAGAACATGGTCCATGTCCATCACCCAGTCACATCCAGAAATTCCAGAACCAGATAGATGTCCACGAAGCCAGGAATGTCGAGATTATCATCACAAAGTACAGATGCCTATACCCTTAGGCTGAGCAAGAAGCCAAAACCTCCTAAATAGGAGTCTATTTCACTTTCCTCCCATGAGGGACTGCCCCCTCCCCAGTACTATGATCCAACAACCACAAGCACCATAACACACCAAGCCCCAGCACCAGGATCCACCGGCACCAGGATCCACCGGCACCAGGATTCACTAGAGTAAATTGGTACAGCCACAGCAGTCCCTATTCCTTCATGCTTCCACACTGCATGTCCATGAACACACACTAGTGAAGAATCCTGGGGATCTGAACAACAGTAACAGCTAGAAAGGATGTCCGCTATGTCCCAGGGACACCTCCTCTATGTAGGAGTGTGCCTCCCTCTACCTCTCTCTTCCTCCCTCTCCTCTCTCTACATTTTTCTCTCCTTCACTCCTCTCTCCTTCTCTCCCCCACTCTTCCTCTCTCCCTCACATTCATCCATCTTTCCTTTCTTGTCTCTCCCTCTTCCTCTCTCTCCTACCCCCTCTGCCCTACCTCTGCCTCCCCTTCTGATCACTGCTTCCTGTCCTCCTGATACATTCCTATTTTTAACAGTATCTCCTCCCTGGTGATGCCCTAGGACTCCAGCCATGGACTTGCTTCAGGGACAGGATCCTGCCTTCCAAGCCTCTGGGGCTAGACACTGCAAGCACCATAGCCAGAGCAAATGTCCCTTCCTCTAGCCTGGCGGATGGTGGAGTCCACCTCAACTTGCCCCTTCTGTCTCCTGCTACTTCCCTCCCTGTGGAGATGTCAAACTTCAGCCTAAGGAAGGTGGTTTTGGTGACAGAAACAGGGTTATATCCAGCTGGCTGAGGAAACACTGCCTAAGCAGGTTCCTGGCAAAAGCACCCCTGTGGCGACATCTTGGCTCTGATGTCTCATTGGTTTGGACCATAAGCCCCAGAGAAGGAACAAAAATGGAAAAGGTTAAATACAGAGATCTCCCTGCACACATGAGCCCCAAGATGCACTGGCTCTCAAAATGACACCGCCAAGCTACATGAACCACTTTTCCCATTCCTCCAAATGCCTTGTGAGAAGCAATATAACAAANGGAGGGTTTGTTTGGGCTCATGATTTGAGGATAGAATCCATCATCCATCATCGTGGGGAACCATGGTGACAGGAGCGTGAGGCAGCTGGTCACATTGTATCCGCAGTCAGGACGCAGATAGACACAAATGCTGGTTGTCATGGTGATTCTAAAGCCTGGTCAAGTTGATAATGAAGATGACCATTACACTACCCCAGGCCAGAGCAGGGAGACACTGAAGACTGACTAAGCCAAGAGGCCCGATGCCAATTGGAGACTGACTAGGAAACCTGATGCCAGCGTCTTTTCTCTTCCCCCACACTTTGCTTTCCTGACTTCCTCTCTCATTCCCAAAAGAGAATAACTCAACAGCACAGAAGCAAAATGGTATCTCGTTTAAGCNTGNNTGTCTNGAGTCCAGAGGCCCCCCAGGATATCTGCTCTTCCTCTGCCTAGCCATTGACATTTGGCAAGTATTTAACCACCATGGGCCTCAGTTTCCCCACCTATAAGATGAGAGCTCTAAGAGCTCTTGGTCCTAGGAGGTATATTAGAACAGAACTGACCTCTTGAGAAACTTCTAGAAGCGTGCCTAGCAGAATAAACAGTGGGTGAACATCAGCTATTACCTGTANGGCATCTGTTTGATATCACCTGCAGCCTATGAGCAGAGAACCCAGACATCTCATCCCTCGTGAGAGTCCCAGGATAAAGGTCTGGGGTCAGCAGGTGTGGGCACCAAAATGGTGTCTGTTGATAAGACAGGAATTTTACCTCTGAGGGGTAGTTTGTTTTGTATAATTCATACACCTTCCAAGAGACTCCTGCAAATGGCATTGGCTTTTTGTTGTTGTTGTTGTTGTTGTTGTTTTACCTTTTTAATGATGGCAAACATTTTCAAGACTGGAAACATTTTTACCCCAGCTTGGCTCAGCAGATGTCCAAGAGAGGCCAGAGCCCCAGAGTGAAGCAGTTGCCTAGAAACTGCCTTTGCTAAAAAGCATTAACTCNTGATCTGAGAGCCTGGCCTTNATAACTGAATGGGGTCCACGGACGCGGGACCTGTATGAGGAAGCAGGTCATGAGGAGTGTAGCACTGAAGCTTTTATCTTGTCCTTGGTGCTCCTCTTTCTTCCTTCATTCTTCTTCCTCTTNCNTTCTCTCTCTCTTCCTTCCTCCCTCCATCACAAAGTGAGCAGCTTTGNCCCCACAAACTCCCTACCATAGTGTTTCTGCCTCACCACAGGCCCAAAAGCAACAGAGTCACGTGACCATGGGCAGGACCCTCTGACTGTGAACCAAGAGAAATTTGTCCCATCCTAAGTTGGAAACTTTGTCATAGCAAGTACACAACTAACATGCTCCCACTTTGTCTGTGTTACACGGGCATCATGGGGTTTCATTCGGTTGTTTCCACGGCAGCAGGAGCCACCACTGTCACCATCCTGGCTTTCTAATCCATGCATTATGCTGCTATGTGTTCAGCATTTTCAGCCTTAAATAATATGCCTCCTGCTACAAGCTTCTATAAGCCCTTTTATAAAGGAAAAATAAAAGCAGAATACAAGTCAATTTTGTAAAATGAACTCCTTAAATATAACATTTACAGGGCAGAATTAACCTAACAGGTTTTTCTGCTAATGACCCTCACTTGCAAATTCAGCTGTCTAAGTCAGTAATATCTTTGCATGTGTTAAGNGCATGTACCCTTTGCCCCAGAGATTGGGCCGAAACGGTACTGGAGGAAATGCACGGAGAAATTGTAGAGAAGAGCCAGAGGTCAAAAACAGGTCCACTGTGTGGGAGAAAGGAACANGTCTGTGGGAGAGCCAGAAAGGGACCAAAAACTGGAGCAAGCTTTTACATGCCAACATAGGAGTGTCTCTAAGACATGCTATTTAGGAAAAAAAGAATTTTCCAAATGTTGTGACTGTACTTTGAGATACATACGTAAATAAACACATGTACACACACAAACATATTCAAATGTAATCATGCACATACATACACACACATGTCCATGTACACACAATAATGCGCGTGCGCGCGCGCACACACACACACACACCAGTCATTTGATGTAGTGAACTGGATGGCTAGCTACTAGCCACCACAGTAGCAGGGAAGGGCCCGGCTGAAAGCAAATGAATTTAGAACGATTTGTTGACTGCACTGAAAGAAAGTAATGGGCGGGACAGTGGCTAGCATAGCACAGGTGGTACAGGATAGGGGGCTGAAAGTGAGAGGGAATTTCCGTTTGAGAAAAGTTTTTCAGGCTTAAGGTGGTTTCTTGTGTGGATTTCCTGCAGCACTTCCAGTGAATGTACCATTCTGGGAGGCCAACATGAACAGTCTCTGCCATGCAAATCACAGTCATGCAAATCAGGGTTATGCAAATAAGCACCATGCAAATCAGAGTCAGGCAAATCAGGACAGTCTTGGTTGGTTAAAATTCAGCCTTGGTCAGTGGATCAGGTCAAAGAGTGCCCCACAGCTCCACAGTNNCGGAGAGATGTGAAGCCTAGAGAGACGGCTTAGTGGGTGAAGGACTTGCTGATCAAGCCTGAGGTCTCAAGTTCAGATTCCCAGCACCTACATAAAAATCCAGGCATGGAAGCCTGTGCCTGTAATCATAGCACGGTAGAGGCAGAGACAGGAAGATCCAGGTACTTCCTGGCCAATGAGAGACCCTATCTCAAAATACAATACAGAGGAGGAAGATACCTGCCATCTGGATAACCTCTGGCTTCCGTAAGCACATGTACCCACACACCTACACAGGAAAGAAAGGGAGGGAGGAAAAGAGGGAAGGAGGGAGGGAGGGAGTTGGAAAGTGATTTGAGCTCTGGGGTCCCTTGGGCAGCTTCCAGACTATCACATCACCCTACCCCACCATGGGCCGACTTCACACTTGTGCCGAGCGCAGCTGTGGCCAGGTCCCTCTGGCATCTTTCAGTGAGTCTGAACTCTCACTGGGTATATTTTTCTCCGCCTTGCCACAGACCTTCCTACGGAACCCAGAGACACTCCTGAGTTAGTAGGAAGCTCAGCAATATTTCTTCACTGACAAATCCTGGTAATTCAGCTCTGTCTCCAGGAATGCAATACGACTCCTTGCTGAGAAAATCCCACCATCGGTCCCCTGCACAGCAAAGGCTGTTGCTCACCACACACGGAGAGGTTTTTCCAAGAAAGAGAAATATGTCCCCTTTGCTCCATAACCCAAGAAAATCAAACACAGGTCCTCACATGTCGAAGGAGGCTAGATTGTATTTGTCATTCTCGGCTTCCAGCCTACATTGATCACTTCTAGACAAACAATAAAATTCTGTTTCCAATGCAGTCGCCACATGTAGGACTCATATGCCTGAGTTTAAAAGCAGCCAGGCAGAGTTATCTGTTCTTCTTGTCCCTGATTAACCCCAAACACAAAATCCACAAATAGATAATTTAAAATGTGGCCCTGCCTATGAACTGGTCACCTTATTNCATGTGATGCTAAAAGCCTTGCTGGCCACCATGTAGGGCAACAAGAAAGATAAAATACACCTGTGTCCTTCTACATGAGGACCTCAGATGTAAACTTTTGCCTGTGCTTATAACTTAGGGTGTCCAATGGATGCCTCCTTGTTTGGTCCATACCTCTTCCCAAGTCTTGGGCTCATCTCTGTCCCACAATATCTCTATGTCCCGTTTGTTCAAGATCTGTGAAGANGTTCCCATTGGGGCTTGACTTGTTATGCCATTATCAGGTTGTCCCCATGATGAGCTCCATCACTAAAATGCTTGCTTCACAAACCTGANGACCTGAGTTCGATTCCCTAGAACTGTGCTTGGTAGTNCAAGCTTGTTATGCTAACACTGGGGAGGTGGAGACAGGAGGATCCCTGAGCCTCACTGNCCAGCCAGCCTAGCCTACCAGGTTCCAGGCAAGTGAGAGATCCTGATTCAAAATTGAAAAGGCAGGCAGCACGAAGAAGTGACAGCTGGGGTTGTCCTCTCGCCTCCATATGTAAGCACACAACCGTACATATGTACCTCAGCACACATAAACACACATTATATGTACACACAGAGGCACACACACAAAAAAAAATCTTTTTTTCTCCATTTCTCCAAACTGACAACTTCTAAACTCACCATCACGCTCATCCCCCGTTCAGCCATGACTTCACAACTACAAATGGTCAAGAATAAGTAAGGCGGGGTTGATTTGCTTGTGGTGTCCCAGTGACTAGTAAGGCTTTGTGGGTCTCCCTGTTTTGACTTCACTCCCATTTCTGCCCTAACAAAGCTGTATGTTGTACTGAAGAATGGTATCGGTGCTCTGCCTTAGTCCAGAGCAGAGCTGAAGTAAGGGAATGGTGTTTTGGCCAGAATTGCCTGTGGTGGAGTCAGTCCTCAGAGCTTTCTCCTCTGCTCCCAGCCCTCACTCATGGTAACTCATAACTAGCCCAGACTACACTTAGAAATAGAAAGAACCCAAGGCAGGTCAGTCATAGACTGCCAGGCTTCTGGTCCTGGTCTAAAAGGAACAGGAATTCCAGAGGCTAGTCACAACTCTTCTCGAGGGTTCAAACTGCAGCTGGAAGAAGGGGATCATTTCCTTCCTGGGGATAAAATCAGAGGAAAATTGGTTAAGAAGCTCCCACCAAGTTCCTCATGATGTATGGTAGACAACATGGAGACGGGAGGAGAGAGGTGAGCTGCCCTGATGTATGGTAGACAACATGGAGACGGGAGGAGAGAGGTGAGCTACCCTGTCTGTTAAGTTGCTCCTGTCCGGTGTTCCATCCCAGTGGATCAAAAGTGACACAGAACCTAGAAGGGACACCTCATGTTGAAGTGGACACGTCACCCATCGCTCCAATCTTTGCTGAAATCCGTGCTTTTTTATTGTAACTGGTTCTCAAAACCCAGATAGGTCAGACATGTTCTCTAAGGGTTGAGCTTTCCAAGGAAAACTGTGTAATGTGAAAGACCAAGCACCAGCGACTGGAGAGATGACTTGGTCACCAGGTCAACAACCTGCTTGCCTTGCAAGCATGAGGACCTGAATTTGATTCCCAGAACCCAAANAAAAAGCCAGGTATGGTGTCATGTGCTTGTAACTCCAGCACTGGGTGGGGAGGAGAAGAGACCAGCAGCTCCCTGGGNCTCACTGGCCAGCCAGCTGAGCTTCATCAGTGAACAGCTGGAGTGCTCACAGCTCTTCCTAGGTGGAGGAGCTTAACACGCCTTATAGCATTTTGTCAATGACCCCAGGAAGAACAGGCTNTGTTTCCACACTCCAGAAGAGACTAAGACACACAGAGTCATTCACTCGCCCCAAATCAGGGGCACAGGTGGGATTTCAGAAATCTACCTGGAAGGAGGGTTGGGTCTCAGTAGATAGACTGGCCNTCATCTCGCCAGTTCTGGTCTTCCCGTACCCAAGGTCCTGGCTTATGGGGTTTTGGGGTCTTTCCCACAGGGAGACAAAAAAAAATAGGAGAACCATAATTGTAGGTCCCATTTAGAAGGTCAGAGGACCTGGTGATGACCCATCTGTCATTATCTGCTGTAGCCTCCTTCACTGGGTATGGAGTCCACAGGGTGACACTGAAAACCTTCAGTTCTATAGGGGAGGTGAGGACCACAGGGTATGTAAAGGGACCCTAGCCAGCTCCAGTGTGGTGAGCATGGCTCTGGNAGGCCTTGCCCTTCTCTCTCATTCCTTCTGCCTGGCTGAAAAAAACCATTAGATTACATTCCTAAAGCTAACCACCAAGATCTATTCCCTTATTTGGCCACTTCCTCCTCCTGAGGCTGACTACCAAGATCCAGCTATCAAAGTATTGAATCTAGTAATCAGAAACCCCTTTCAGATCACCTAATTAACATGCCTAATTAAAATTAAACACCTCATCCTNACACGGAGTTTCCCCTTGTACCTTTATAAATGGCCATTCGCCCATGTGCCATATCTGTGTCCTCTCTATCCAGAGGCAGTCCTTTGTCCCTCTGGGACAAATACCCCTGCCCCCTTTCCCTTGTTCTCTTCCCATTCTCCCTGTCCTCTATCTCCTTTACCACTGCATCCTAGCCATTCTAACACAGACCTCCCCTTCTCTTCCTCTTAAAAATTACACCTCCAGGGTCATCTGCTGCTGTTTTCTGCCTGAGTCAGAAAGCAGCCACTTTAACTTTTCTTCCCCACTTAATAAAGGATCTCACTGTGCAAACAGGTGTTTGGGTGTGGTTTGTGCCTAATTCGGAGTGAAGGAAGCCCCCACTGTGCAGGGGTCTCCTTCAGNATGGGCCTTTCCACATTGGNTCCAGGCTCCAGGTCAGGATCCACCTAAGGCTNGAACTTGTGGGCAGGCTCAGGCATGGGCAAGGGCACAGCCTCCTGAACCATCTGATGAATAGTCCTCTGGGTCTATTGCAGGGCCTGTAAGGACATAAGAAGGGAATTGTTAGTAATTTCTGACTTGTGGACTTCTTGATATGGGGTTCACTTGGCCCATAGGAGGCCGAAAGATAGGTTGGCCCAATTTCCAGCAGTGCCAAGAACATATTTAAAGTCCCCTTCCTATTCATCCTTTCTACTTGTCCTGAGTGTGGTGGTCTATAGGCACAATGTAGTTTCCCAGCTAACATTTGGGACCTTTGCCAGAGTTAGAGAAACTTTGTCCATGAAGGCCAGGACATTGTTGGACCCCAGGAGAGGGGCAANCCAAATTTAGGGACTTGCCCAGAACTAAGGACTGTGATGGGTTAGGTCTTTAGTCTCCTTTGGGCAGGTGTTGAGGTCTCTTGCTGGGTTCCTAGACCAGAATGATGCCTAGGTGCCTCTAACATGGCATCAGTTGTGCTAAGATCTAGGGGGTTGTCACAACTTCTGATGTCAATGGCATGATGCCAGGAAAGTTCCCAGCCCAGAGTCCCTCAGCTTCCTGTGACACACTGGACTCTCTCATCTATATCCTCTTCCTCGGCCACTGGTGGAAGCCTTTTCCAAGTCTCAGGCAACCAAAATGGAATCAGAGCTTAGCACTGTTGACTGGGGGTAGTGTGGNAGTAGCATGCTTTCCTAGAAGACACAAGGGCTCCATCTCAGCCCCCCAAAATCAGCACCATTTTAACAGTGTAGCTATGGGTCCCATTCCCATGCCAGAACCACACTGGAAAGTACCACCAGCCCAAACCTTGCAGCACCCTTTACACCCCTAAACACATAATGAGGAATTCTGGGCCCAGAATCCTGGGCCAAGCTGACTATGTTTCCCAACAGATTTTCCCCCACTGAACTGAGTACTTCATTGCCAAAGCTGCTAACAAAGGTCACAATTACCAACTCAAGTTCAGAGTCAAGATCTGCATGCTGGGCACACAAGAACACTGACTTTAGCTTAACCCCAATAAAATGCAAGCACAGAGCAGAGGAAAAATAAGGAAAGCCAGCCCCAAGGCCACTCTGTGTCCCATAAAATGACAAATGTACCATGCTCGTGTCAGAAAACCAGGCTATAAAAGCCACAAGTGAATTAGGATGGAGTCCAAAGTGGTGATGTCATATGAGAGCAGTTCCATGAAGCAGGGCTGGTGCTCACCCGCTAGTCAGCCGGAGGTCTCTGGCCCTCCCCAGGCCTCCCAAATGGAGAGCAAGACAGAAATTAATTTGCAAGTCAGGACTTCCCTCAAGGAGACCAGGTAGCTAGGGACACAGCCCCCCAAAAGACACCCCATGAAGGGCCTGAGAGGGAACACCACCCCATCTATGGACGACAACCCTATTACTACTGTGATCTGTTATTTTGTGTGTGTGTGCATATGTATGTGCCTGCATGAAGAGGCCAGAGGATACCCTTGGCTGTAGTTCCTCCAACATTTCCACTTTGGCTGTTATTTTTCTTTCATGTATGTGTCTGTGGTATTATATCTATGGTGTTATGTGTGATTGTGGCAACATCTGTGTGATTGTGTGAGTATATGCATCCATGCACACATATGTAGAAGCCAAATCAAGAATCAAGTACCTTTCTATACTGCTTTCTATCTTACTGCCCCCAAGATGGGGTCTCTCACTGAGCCTAAAGTTTGCTGTTTCAGATAGGCTGGCTGGCCAGGGGCTTACATAACCCNCATGCCTCTGCACCCCCAGAGCTGGGGCTGCAGGCACACACAGCCACATCTGTTTTTGTTTTTGNTTGTTTGTTTGTTTTATGAGTGCTGGGGATTTAAAAATCCTCATGTTTACAGGGAGGGTAGTCTCAACCACTGCTATCTCAGCCCCTTCACCTTGTTTGTGAGACAGGGTCTCTCTCTCACTGGGCTGGAACTTGACAGGCTGGCTGGCCAGTGAGTCTGGAGCTATAAAATGACAACCAGTACCAGGCAAGAGTTCAGCCTGAGAGGGCTGTGGGCCAACAGCCTTTGTCCTTGCCCACATGGGGCTTGCCACAGGATACTTGGA
>LZPO01017330.1:494920-510326 GCA_001675575.1 Neotoma lepida
AATCTCCTACCCACATGAGGCAGCTCACAACAGCCTATAACTCCAGATGCCCATGGCTTCTGTGGGAACCTGCCTGTACATACCCACACAAACATACACTGTGATGGCTATTCTTGGTTGTCAACTTGGCTACATATGGAATGAACTACCTTCCAGAAATGGAGGGCANACCTGTGAGAGATTTTTTGCATTGTTAGAAGTGAGTGAATCCACTTAGTCCAGACCTTTGAGGTAGGAAGATAAAAGCCTTTAATTTGGATCTTGAGTGGGAAGACACAACTTTAACCTGGGCCATACCTTCTACTGGAAGTCTATATGAGGACATAGAAGAAGGAAGGTTTTGCTTGTTGCCTGCTTGCCCTTGCCTGGCT
Source organism: Neotoma lepida (assembly GCA_001675575.1). Taxonomy (NCBI): domain Eukaryota; kingdom Metazoa; phylum Chordata; class Mammalia; order Rodentia; family Cricetidae; genus Neotoma; species Neotoma lepida. The sequence goes on from LZPO01017330.1 coordinate 495,292, forward strand.
AGTACATCCATTCCTTCACTGGCATTGGAGCCTACTTCTTCAGGATTTCAGCATATACTGAAGACCAGCTGAGACATCCAGCCTTGTGGACTGAGCAGCTACTGGATTCTTGGATTTTTGGTTCATAACCAGACATTGTTGGATTAGCTGGACCTAAGCCTATAAGTCATTTCAATAAATCCCCTTCATATACATATATATATATATATATATATACACACACACACATATATATATATAGAGAGAGAGATTCATTCTATAAGTCTTTTTCTCTAAAGAACTCTGACTAATATATACACATACACATAATTAAAAATAATAAAAATAAATGTCTTAAGAATAAAATAAGTGCTCAGATTATTTCTCTTAAGTATTTGTTGAAAATAGCACTTTGGAATATTTGGCTCCTGAACAGAAAAGTTACATTCAATGTGCACATCTACCCAGGAGCTCAGCCTACTGAGCCATAGAGTTCCTAAATCCCCATGAGATAAAATAAGGAAAAGAACAGTTGGGCCAGGAAGATGGCTCAGTGAGTAAAAGTACTTGCCCTACAAGCCTGATAAGTTGAGTTTGGTCCCAGGAATCCATGGTGGAAGGTGAGAACAGACTCCTGAAGGTTGTTCTCTGACCTCCACGTGCGCACACGCGCGCGCGCGCGCGCACACACACACACACACACACACACACACTCAGATTATAGAAGTAAATTATAAGCCTAGAAAGATAGCTCAATAGTAAGGGTGTTTGCCACCAAGCCTGACAGCTTGAGTTAAATCCCAGGCTCCTCATATAACGGAAGGAGAAAAGCAATTCAATGTATGTGTTGTGTACACACATACACAAATAGGTAAACATAGTTGTTTTAATTTTATAAATAAAATAATAAATAAGCTCCCAAAGGAAAATGCTAAAAATTGATGCCGACTGTGACATAAAAACAAAGTGGTTTGCATTTTTCTGGTACCAACTGGTAATTCTCAGCAACAAGAAAACCTCGAAGATGTCAGAAGTACCATGTGACAGATGTAGCCCTGCCCCCACCCCCATATGGTGCAAAGGACCCTTGCTGTGATCAGGAGCCATATACAGTCACTACTTGGACAACCTACTTCCTCTGGGCTTGTCACCATGCCAGAATTTAACAGGGGTGAGAAAAGCGTTCAGCACTGGCAGAGATATGCTCAGTAAAATGCTGCTGTTTATCACCTAAGGTGCTTTTCTTGTTTTGAGCCAGGATTTGGCTTTGTAGCCTAGGCTAGCCTTGAACTTTCAATCAATTCTCCTTAGCCCCAAGTGCTGGTATTACAGGTGTGGGCCTCCCTGTAATACACTTTGAGTGTAGGAATATGACTCAATCTCTGATAAGGAGAACATTCCACAAGCTGATATTTCAGAAAATTGGCTTTTAGCAAATGAGTCCTTATGCAGAATGGTCATTAGGCAAATTCGTCATTTAGCCAAGAGGTCATTTAGTGAATCGGCTTTCAATGACTTACCCTCTGAAAGTTTGCTGCAGCGAGCATTTTCTTGTGCTAAATGTCCATTTGATTTCCATAATTAATATTTACTGGAGCATGGATGGGAAACTTCCCAGAGACCCAGGAGCAACCAGACTTCTAATAATCAGACTATTAAAAATGCTCTCATTTAAAAAACAAAAAACAAACAAACAAACAAACAAAAAAACAAGATCAAAGATACAGGGTGTTTTGGGGCTTCCTGAAACACAGCTACAGGCTTAGTGTCGTGAAAAAGGTCTCAGGGTTCTGTTTGTTGTTAGTATGACACATGTAGCCTCTCATTGGAAAAAGAAATGAGTGCTCTTTGGGTTTGGGGTGGTCAGTCATCATATTGCTATAAGCCATTGTAACGATATCCTACACTCCATTGGGGGTCCAGTCATGTAAGACCCCAGGATCTAGGTGCAGCTACCTGGTCTCACAATCCGAGGTGCCCAGGAACTGCTCACTTTATTTTATCTTATTTTGAGACAGAGTCTCACACAGCCAAGGCTGGCCTCAAACTCCCAATGTAGTCAAAAGTGTCCTTGAACTCCTGATCCCGACTCCACCTCCCAACTGCTGGGATTACAGGCTTCCTGGATTCTGGAATGACAGGTATATACCATCATGTCTAGCACCATTTTGAAATCTCCTAGCTCTTTTTTTTTTTTTTTTTTTTTTTTTTGCAAAGGAGTCCCCAAAGTAATATGGACAGTTATTTTCATTTCTAGGGCTTCAGCAGCCAAGTACCACACTGGGTGGCCTTAAAGCAAGAGATGCCTAGTGTCTTACAAACCTGGAGGTTCGAAGTGCAAAACAAAATGCTAGGCTCCCTCCATCTTTGCTTCTTCTAGCCTTTGATGCTACAGCAGTCCTCAGTGTTGCTTGATTTGCAGCTGCATCACTCTGAGCTCTAAAGCAATGTGGCCATTTTCTTCTGTCCTTTGGTTTTATGTGGCATCCTCCTCTCCTATAAGGAGAGTCACTGGTGCCCAGGGAATTCCAGCCTACCTTTGCAGAGGATACATTTCAACCCTTAATACTGGTCCCATTTCAAAACCAAATATTATATAATTGGAGCTGACACTGTAGCTCAGCTGGCAGAGTGCTTGTCTACCATGCCTGAAGCCTCAGGTTCAGTGTCCTGCACTGTTTAAAATGGGTACAATTTTTAATCATACACTTGTAATACTGGTACTTGGGAGACAGAATGAGCAGGAGCTCAGCTACCTAGCAAGTTGGAAGCCAGATTGGGCTGCATGAGACCCTGTCTCAAAAGCAAACAAAATCAAAACAACAAAGCCATCACATAATTCTGGTGTTTCTCTTTGTGTGTCCTGGGACTGAGACTATGACACCAAGCTTCCTATATGTATTACACCGGACCCTGCCGAGACTTTAATGCAGCACCTATTTCCAAAGCTGTAGGGCTTCTTGGATGCTGGAAACAGCCTAAGGAAGGTTGAAACTTTATTTAACCTTAAATCCCATTATAGAGTCTGCATTTGGCACAATTTATATTTGAACTATAAAATTTTTCTGTAAGTTGAAACATGACCTATAAAAGGTCACTGCACCCTGAAGCAACATTCTAGAAAGAAATCAATTGGTCCTTTTTCTTACAGAAGCCATTAGCTGGAGGAGAGATAAAGGAAAAATTTCCTCATGCTGATTGAACTCCAAACCCAAAGCATAATTTCTAAAAGGCAATGGCTTCATACAGCTAAAATGCATTAGGCTATTATTAGATAATAGGGAGCCTTTAATATAGCTCGTGCACCTACTGCCTCCTACAATGGTGAGGCAGGAGCACTCAGATGTGTACCCAGGCCTTGCTCTAGACATCAACATCTGGAATCAGCACTCTGTATGACAAAAGGGGTATTAGCCTTCCCTTACACCTGAACACATCGCCCCTGTGAGGTTCCCCAGTCCTTACAAGTCTTTCAGTGAGTTGGATAATAGTTCAGCTGGTAAAGGGCTTGCCTTACAAGCATGAGGGTTAGAATTTGATCCCCCAGACTCATTCACACTTATAACATCAGTGTTAAGTTTTGGGGTGCAGGTAGATCCCTGGGGCTCACTGGACAGCCAGACTAGCAATGGGCTCCAGGCCAACGATGAACAGGAGTAACAGTGGAGGCACACGTGTACACACACACACACACACACACACACACACACACACACACACACAAGATCCTTCAGTGACTTGTCCCTCCCACATTCAGATCTAATTAAGATGCATGGTTTTTGTCACACTCCAAGAGAAGATGGCTCTGTAGCCCACGGTGGGTCTCTTCTCAGTCTGCTCCTGTCCCTGGTATCAGCAAAGNCTAGACCAGCCTAGGTTTACTAACCTTAGGAGTACATCATGCAGTATTATTATAATGCCAACTGTTGCTCTTCTGTTCTGTAGCAACAGTGATTAATAGCTAATAAGGGTGATGTACAAGTATATCTCTCTGGTTCTCATTTTTTGCATCACCAACTGCAGGCAGAGAGCTGATCAAAATGGCATAGGTAAGCCAGTGTCCCTGAGGCCACCTCTAAAGTCAGCCTTCCTCACTCACCCAGACCCATCCTACTTGTGAGGCCTCAGAATCTCAGGTAACTGCAGCCAGATGTGTGCAATGTAAAAAACACAATTACTAGTCCAGCATGGTGGCACATGCCTATAATCCTGGGCACTTTGGAGTCTGAGGCAAGAGTATCACTGCAAGTTCGAGGCCAAGATGGGCTACAAAGAGAATACCTAGCCAGGTCTACATAGCAATTTGTTTGTAAAACAAATAAGGCTAGTTAGATAGCTCAGTGTGCATGTAGGGTAGAGGCACTTGCCTAATGACTTGAGTTCAGCCCACATAGTAGAAGGAAAGAACCAACTCCTGCAAGCTGTCGTCTGACTTCCACTGATGTATGATGAGTCACACACACACACACACACACACACACACACACACACAAATAATAAATGTAAAAAAATGAAAAGACAAAATCCCACAGAAACAATCACAGCTCACCATATTTAAGTCAACCCCGCTGAGGGAATAAAAGACCAAGCCCTTCTTTGTCGGCTGTGCTGGTCTGGCTCCTTGGAGGGTCACAGACCTGACTGCAATCAATTCTCCTCTGTTGTTCTCCTAAACAGGCCTCGGGGGTTTCTCACCTACCTTCTGCAAGAATATTTAACAGGCTAGCTCAGGAAGCTTCCAAATAGAGTTTTTTGAGACATTTGCTAAAGTGTTCTGTCTTGAACCACTGTGCAGAATCCAGGGACAGCAGGGGTGGCTTGCCAGAGTCCTGCCTTTCAACTCTAGCAAGACACGTCAACTTTGAAAACTTGGCCACCCGCTGCCATTAACTCCCACTCTTCGTTGGGATTCTTTTCCTTGCAAGATCAAATGGAACTCCTGCTGGATGCCCCTGCGGTTCTGTGCATTCATCTTCAGCGCAGATATTGCTACTATTTTATGTTCCCTCTTGAGGCCTCCAGACCCTGGAGGGCAGAGACCACATCGGCTTTATCCCACTGTTGCAGCCCCTGGTCTTGCCCGTCATACTGGAGGTGCTTAGTAAGAATTAGATGATGTTGGGTTGCAGACACAAAGGCTGGAGTACACTGAGGATGGGTGCCCTTTTTGGCGGGTCCCAGAGAGCGGTGCTGATGGGGAGGGTGTTGATAAGGCCGCCCTCACCGACTGCACACGCCGGTGGATCAAGACCAGTGTGCAAGACTCCGGAGATTACGATGACCTGGATCTGGCTTGGGTGGGCAACGAACCCTGCCCTCCTCCCGGACCAAAACCAGAGAGTGAGACCGGCTCCGAGTGCAGCATGCAAGGCTGCACCCTAGCCTACCCGACTCCGCCCCGCACTAGGCCACAACCCTGCCTACAGGCTGGCCAGGAGCTCAGCTGAAGGATCCCAGGCCGCGTGCAGCACTTCCCAGATCCGCTTCCGCAACTAGGCAAGCACTTCAGCCCCGCCTCCGACTGGTCTGAGCCGCCCCCAGATCAGCCAAAGGGCCGCCCCCTAAGCTCCGCCCCACCCGCCCCATACCCACCTCGGGCCCGCCTTCCAACCTCTAGACCCCGCCCCCAGGTCTGGTCGAGGACCGCCTCCCGAGCCCCGCCCCAGGCCTCCAGCACCACGAACTTGTTTAGAACGCGCCCCGGCCGCCGGGCGTTGGCCTCTCCCTAAGTCCCGCCTCTCATGACGCAGCAGCTGACAGATCCTGCAGTTTACACCCCGCCTCCGCCCCTGCCCCACCGTACCCCGCCCCCAGGGCGCCACCGTGGCCCAGCCCCGGAGCCACCGTGTCCCACCTCCTGGGCCGGAGCTTTGGCTAGCCCCGCCCACAGCTTGCTGCCTCTTTGCCCCGCCTCCTCAGACTCAGGTGTCGCTTCCGCTCGTTTCTAGGCACCACTGGCCCCGCCCCGCGATGGCGCCTGAGGACCACGAGGGGGCCACGTCTCTACTGCAGAGTTTCGAGCGCCGCTTCCTGGCGGCTCGCGCGCTTCCCTCCTTTCCCTGGCAGGTGGGCGGCGGGCGCGCGGCGGGTGTCGGGGTCGAGCACCGGGAGCTGCGGGGCCGGGCGTCTGGGGCCTCCTTTGCTCACTGCCGGACCCGGGGAGGCAGGCTGGGCCCTTCTCTAGCAGAACTTGCAGGATCACGGGCCGGCCTGAATTCTTTTAGCGACTTTTTAAGCCATTGATCAGTCATCTTGGCGACTGCAAAACAGCTTTGAAAACTAAATGTCTTCAGAAGGCAGGAGTCGCGCTCTCCTCAAGGGGAGGCCAGGTCCCCATCTGAAGGGCAGCCTTGCAGACGGAACCGTTTCGGAGGGAGTTGAGACCNAAAAGGGAACCTCCCGGCGGTCTGGGGACTTGCAACTCCGGCACGAGGCTCCTTTGGGGCTTGCCTCGCTGATAACTCGTGTGCAAAGAGTTCACCGGCATGAATCTCTGTAAATTTTTATTCCTCCAGAGTCTGCCCGGTTTCTTTGGGTGATTTAGACAGTTGTGTTATTTTCATCGGCATAAAACATTTCTGGTCTTAACACAGAATGAAACTCTAATAGCTTATGGGTCCCCATTCAAAGTCAAGTGTAATAGTTCACGTTTCGTGCCAAGCACTTGCTGAGGGTCGCCCACAGTGAGGTCTGTTGTCACTCCGTTTAAGAAGGAAAGAATCAGAGCCATAAGTCTGGCCAAAAGAAGACTAGCTTCTTGCTTAGAATCCTAGCTCAAAGCCGGGAGGTGGCGCACGCCTATAATCCCAGCACTCCGGAGACAGAGGCAGACGGATCTCAGAGTTCCAGCTCTCAAAGTTCGAGACCAGCCTGGTCTACAAAATGAAGAATCCTAGCTCAAACCCCTATGTGCTATAGGACTTATATGCTGTGGGACCCTATGTGTTGTGGGACTTTATGCAGTGGCTGCATCTCTGTGCCATCATTTCTAATTAGCACAGTAGAGGATACAATGTCTCTTGCTACTAAACAGCTTGGCTTCCTTTCCTTTGCCAGGAAATCATAGGTAGACAAGAAGCTCAGGGCATGCTGGTCTCTGGTGGCTGTTTTCTTGTGCCAGCTGTAGGCAGTCAAGAACAGCAATCGCAGGTTTCTTGTTTATGGGGCGCCCTTGGTCCTTATGGACTTCAGGAGTTCTTGCGGCATTTTGTCTGAAAGCTTCTCCGCAGGCCTAGGTATTGGATTTCTCTTGGCAGCAGCCCTTACAAACATACAGCTCTTGTGCAGTCCTTGAAAGTGGGGATTCCTTAGTTCTTGACCAAGGCCAGGTGCCTGGCTGCTTTTAGAGTTCTGCTGGCCACTGTTGAGTTGCCACAGCCACTGCTGTTCTGCTGTCTCTGGGTCTGCTTTCTCCATGTTACCAGCTCAGCCTGCATTACTAAAAGTGGGCAAGAAGAGACCATTCCCAGGAGGGCTCTTTGTAGTCCACTCCCTCGTTGAGCCACAGCAGCAGGTTAAGTAGGTGTCTGAGCCAATCACAGTCTTGACTCTTAGTACCATCCCAGCCATCCTTCCACTAGGCCACCAGGGGTCATGCTCCCCATCTGTCCTACACAAAATGGGTGCAGAGTAATATAGTGTGGACCCAGGCTTATGACAGCAAAAAGTCTGGTGCAGAGTGTTTCAAACAGCCCTGGATGAGCCTGCACCTTCAGGAGCCGTGAGAATCAGCTGTGGTCGTCTAAAGGTGTTTATGGAATGTTCACACAGCCAAGGCTGACATAAGGGCAGTCCTGCTAGCTGTCTGACTGATAGCTTAAGGCAGCCAGGGCAGGAAGGGAGAGTCCAACAGCTCCAAATTAGGGAGTCACGTTTCCTCCACCCCCCAGGCCTTTGCTTATTTATAGGAAAATGAACATAAGAGTGCTTATACCAAGAACCTAAAGACTTTATCATGAACAGTAATTGAGGATTTAACAGCCTTAGCACTGTTGCTCTGTCTGAGGGAGTACTTGAGTACTTGAATACAAACCCCAACTTGTACCTGGCTGTGGAAGTGCACCGAGTGGTGCCTAGCAGTTACTGGGTCACTAAATATTTACTGACTGCCGTCTATGAGCTGCACATCAGGGCACTTCAGAGCATATTAGAGACCAGCCCTGCTCAGATGAGAGATCGTAAGTAACCAGAAAACACCAGGCAAAACCATGTGTGAGAGCTAATATCAGCTTGGGGTGCTAAAGCGGGAGGACCTCCGTGAGTCAGAGGCCAGCCCCAGCTACAGGGTGAGACCCTGTCTCAAAAGAATAAAATAAGCAAGGAAATGGTCAATAAAGTAGTCATCAAAAAGGCCTCCCAAAAGAGGCAGCATTGGAAGTGCTACCTGAGCCCTGAAGCAGTCGGCCGGAGGATGGTCTTGGAGAACAGGAAGCAAAGGTCTTATGTTAGAAACATGACTGCTATGATGAAGAACAGTAGAGGAGCTGGTGTGGCTGTAGTGGGGTAAGCAGGGATGGGACTGTGTGATGAGGTCAGAGGTCAAAGCAGGTCTTACAGGACCTGTTAGGACATAGTGAAATGCTCTGAAGACATGAAGTGGCTTGCTGTGTGTCACATACCTGCCCTGACTGGAGCTGGAGTCCCTGGGAGAAAGATGGCATGGCCAGGCTTGGCACTACACAGCATAGTCCCCATTCAAGCTTAAGTGGCAGGTTCCAGGCCTCTATGCTATAACTGATGGTTAGCTTACCAACTCAGCTTCAAAGTTGCTGTGTCCTGGGTAACTTCAGGACAGCCATAGCTGAGCTGATGTGAATTAGGAATTAGTCCTCTCATACTCAGACACACAAGGCCTGTGACATCAGACTGAGTATACCTCTGATAGCTTCCACTTCCGATTGGTTCCAAGTCCCTGGGCAGAGATTACTGATGCTCTTTACCAGAATGTTCCACAGCAGTGTAATATTGCTGAGAAAATGCCCCCTAGGATTCATCTCTCTCTTTCTCCTTGGAACAGAGCCTAGAAGAGAAATTAAGGGAGCCCTCAGGTTCTGAGCTGCTGCTGGCTATTCTGCAGAAGGTAAGAGCCCCAGCATCCCCAGACAGAGCCAAGGCCCACCTGTATCCTTTCCAAACAGTGTCCAAAGAACAAAGATACAGCACTTGTGTTGGCACTGCACATGGGTGTCAGCTCTGACCATTTGGTTTTAGTGGATAAAGATATTCGAATAAACAACTGCACAAGATGAGGGAAGCTAGGGGATGTCTTTTTTTTATTTTTTAAGACTATATCTCTGTGGAGTGCTACTATGCCATTTTTTTCTTAGATGGCTTTAACTTTTGGGTTTTTGTTTTTTTTTTAATATGTGTGTGGGTGTTTGCCTTTGTGTATGTTTGTGAAACACGTGCATACAGTGACCTTAGAGGTTAGAAAAGGGTGTCAGATCTCCTGGGATTGGAATTACAGACAGTTGTGAGCCACCATATGGGTACTGGGAATCAAACCTGTGTCCCTTGGAAGAGCAGCCAGTGCTCTCAACCACTGAGCCATCTCTCCATCCCATCCACCTTGCAAAGTCTTGAAACACAGGGACAAGTGACTGCTTCTAGCATTTATTAGCTGCTTTGAAATGGTCTTCACATTTAAGGCAAAAATAAGAAAGCTCATCTTGCCTGCTCAGTGTCAGAGGCAGAGATGGGGTTTGGTCTCAGAAATGCATGTGCCTGAGGGTAGAGAGGCCTCCTGAATCAAGGGCGGATCACACCACCCTGCCCTGGGCCTTGACCTTCTTAAGGGTCCTGACCCTTGGCAGGAGAAAACTCCCCAGAAGGAAATCACTAGAGGAGCATATTTGCATACAAATTCAAGGAAAACATAGACATTTGCCCCCAGCCACCAAGCCCACCCTAGGAGTCTAGGCCAGGAATTCTGTGCTGAACCAGGCCAATTCAAAGTCAGCCTGAGCTGTACTGGGAGACCCTGTTATCAGAAAGGAAGATAAAAGGGGGAAGGAAGGAGGAAGCAGCCAGGCTTTGTCTTACAGCCTTCCATGACTGACCCAACAAAAATTAGATCATACTGCTTTAGATCCCATGGGGTTATCCATCGATGAACTCTCAGTAGGAAGCTCTAGGGGACTTAGGGGATCCTGTGGTCCTCCCAATGTCGCAAGCTACACTTCCCTCCAGGCACATTCCCATCTCCTACTTCCTGCTGGTCCTNTGACCTCCTTTCAGAACTTCCAGGCCAGAGCCTGGAAGCCACCTGGGAGCCACCCTGCACTGCTCTCTCTGGCTGGAGACCCTGCTTCTGACTTGTGGAGGCTTCCACTGAGTCACTAGTTCCCATCTAGGCAGTGCCTTTGTTTTCCATATTTGCCTCCTCAGCTCCCGGCTCTAACCCTCCCCACAACCTAGGCCTCATGGCCAGGAAGATAGGAATCTAGTGGGTCTGGTTCCTGCCCCAGGGCCCTCACCTCCTCTATGAAGCCAGATACCCTACTTTTGTCCTCATAACAGACTAGTATCATTCCCACCTGCCATTATGTGGAAATGTTGTAAGGAAAGATCTTAAAACTCAATCTTAAACTGGGAATGGCAGCACATACCCATAATCCTAAGGCAGAAGGATTGCACATTTGAGGCCAGCCTGGGCTCATCTCAAGAAAAGCCTCTGTCTCGCAGATGCCCAGGGCACACACCCCCATTGCCCCTGCACATCTTTGCTGGAACATCAGGCTCCCTCCAATCATGTGAAGCCTCTAGGACACCAAAGGCAGGTTTCTGTAGCAATCAACTTCTTGTCTTTTCTTGTCTAGACTGTGAAGCACCCTGTGTGTGTACAGCACCTGCCATCTGTGAAGTACGCCCGCTGCTTTCTCTCAAAGCTCATCAAAAAGGTCAATGATGGGCAGTGGCTGCCGGGGCCGGGCCACATAGGGGAACACAGAGGTCCAGAGCTCTGCCAGGTTCCAGTAGCCCCACCTCTCTGCCCTTTGCTTGTTCTGTAAGCCCCCGGGACAGGGGGCTGCTGGTGGGGTATGACGGGAGGGCAGGGTTGGGGCAGGGTAGGAGAGAGGCCAGGGCTCGCAGCAGCAGCTTCATGTCCTAGACTCAGGTTCTCCTTCTTACCAGACATCGCTGCCACTGAATGAAGGATGCCTCTCCCTCCCCCACAATACCAGCCATTTTCTGGCTGGCCCACACACTGCTGCTGGAGTTTACAGTGTCTTCCATGCCACTCTAGACAGCCGCTAGCTTCAGTCAGCTCCTGAAGCAGCACAAGAGGCTCAGCACAGATGTGATGGATCTTCTGCACCACCCTGGCCCCAGGTCTCACCACACCAGTGCCTCTGTAGGCCCTGGCAGCAGCAGGAGAAACAAGGCTGTGAGGCCAGCTGAAGCCATGCTCTATGCCACCAAAAGGCAGCTTGAAAGCTGCATTGGGAGCCTGGGGCTCACTTGAACACATCGTGTAAGGACAGTATCACCTCTGCTAGGCAATGTGGCTTTCTCCTGGACTCTGCCTACTGACCTAGGCCTGGCCTGCTCTAACCTCCACACCTCTCCTTGAGGCACCCCACCAGCGCACTTTTAATTTTGCTAATTTTAATTCTAAGTTATTCATATGCTAGCTTACCTCCCACTCCAAAATTTCCCCTCTAAATCTGGTAGAAATCAGGCTGGAGCATAGCTCAGCAGTAGAATATCAACCCAGCATGCACAAGGTTCTGGGTTCCATGCCCAGCACCATGAATGCTGTGAAAACCATCCAATCCTGTTCACAAGCAGATAGAAGAAAGTGGTGGAATGGTTATTTACAAGGGTCAGTGTGGCCCTCTCAGTTAAAGCTTGATGTCTGTTCCCAGCATGAAGCTGTGCCCACAGAGCCTTTGGATGCACTGTATGAGGCGCTGGCAGAGGTCCTGATGGCCAAAGAGTCCGCCCAGTGCCATCGGAGCTATTTGCTGGTATGAGACATGCATGTTATTGTGTTGTGCCCACCCCCACACCACGCACACTCTTGTCTGTGATTGGGTCATTTTGAAAGTATTAGATGAAGGGGATCACACAGCATGGGACTTAGATTGGCTCCTTTCACTCAGCACACTACCCTTTTCATTGTTGAGTACATTCCAGCGTAGATGTACCACATTCTGCTCAGCCACTTAGTTGCTGTGATTTAGGACCCACCAGTAATACTCTGATAGCTTTGTTCATTCTTCTTCCTGTCTCTGCAGCCTTCAGGAGACTCAGTCACACTCTCTGAGAGCACAGCCATCGTGTCCCATGGCACCACAGGCTTGGTTACATGGGATGCTGCTCTCTACCTGGCAGAGTGGGCCATCGAGAACCCAGCAGCCTTCACTGACAGGTGATCTTGGGGCACAGGGCAGGGCACTAAGGCAGGTTGGCACTGGTGCAGTTGTGAACAAAGGTCTCCATCTCCCACTCAGGACTGTCCTCGAGCTAGGCAGTGGAGCTGGCCTCACAGGTCTGACCATATGCAAGGCATGCTACCCCAGAGCATTCATCTTCAGCGACTGTCATGGCCAAGTGCTTGAGCAGCTCCGTGAGAACGTGCTCCTCAATGGCTTCTCCTTAGAGCTGTACACTCCCACTGACCCAAGCAGCCCAAAGGTGACAGTGGCTGAGCTGGACTGGGACGAGGTGACAGCCTCTCAGCTCTCTGCCTTCCAGGCAGATGTTGTCATTGCAGCAGGTAATGACCCAGCAGCAGCACTCACTCAGGCAGAAAGAAGCAATGGGTGCTGCAGGCAGGGACAAGCAGGGCCCCAGAGAGACACCCCAGGCCTCCCAGTGATGTCATAGCACACTCCAGAGACCCAGGTCCCTCTGTGGAGACAGCTGCTCTCATTGCTGTGGCTGTCCCACCAGCTGTCCCCAGACTTAAGAGGAGCAGGACAGTTGTCAGGGCAGCACACTAGCCTGCCCCAGTGTCCCTTGCCCTGAAGCCACCCATCTCCCTCCCTGGTCCTGTAATGAACACTAGAGCAGTCACACCCACCACACCTAGACTGTGCCTTCCACTGCTGGTGACAAACAGCCACTCTGCATCTTTAGGTGGGACAGACCAGCCATGCATCCTGTGGTCCTCCCAGGCCCAGCTTCTCCACCTGTTGATACCACCACCCTGGGTCATGTTTAAATGGATTGACAGGCCAATTCAGGGAACAGGAGCTAAGTGGCCCTGCCACACTGTCTATGCTGGCTCCTTGCAGATACGCCAAGGATTCACCATCATCACTGTGCCATGTGGCCCTGGCTCTCCCCACCAGCACATCTGGGCGCCAGGTCCCTATCCTGTGTCTTTCAGAGATGACAAAAGAGCATGGAGTCTTTGAGAGAAAGCAGTGTTTGCCTGGGCCACCAAAGATCCTTCCTCCCCTAGCACAACAGAGGTCACCAGAAACACGGCACATCCCACACTGCAGCTGGCACAAATCCCCCCAAAGGCCCAAAGCCAGGCTTCACTAAGCAAATGAGGAAGGGGCACAGAACTGACGTTGCCATAGGGGTTGGGGTGGGGATCCACTGTAGAGGCTTTTAGACACCCTTCCTCCCTTTCACCTGGGGCATCTTCCTATAGAACACCACCCCTCAACACCATGGGTCCTCACCCCATGCAAAGCCAGCCCAGCCCACACCCTCGCTCTGGGTGCAGATCCTACTAAGAGGCCCTTTCAGTAACAGCCTTTCCATTGTAGATGTGCTATACTGCGGGGAAGTGACACTGTCATTGCTCAGGGTCCTGAAGATGCTCAGCGACTGCCAGAGGAAGAATGCTCCCGATGTCTACGTGGCCTATACCATCCGCAGCCAAGACACGGGCAAGCTGTTCATCACAGAGCTGGGTCAGTTCCCGACCTGTGGGCCACCATTCTGTCCCTAGGAGGGTTTAAAAACTGGGCTGACATTGGCCTTGCTCCTCAGCACCCATCCTTATCTGTTCTGTGTAGACATTCACCTGAGGCATAGCTTGGCCTGCAGAGGCAATGAGCAGTTGGCAGCCACTGTTTGAGTATTCTGCAACTAGAAGAGAAGCTAGGGGGGACTTTAGGAAGGGGATAAGGGCCCCACCATCTGCAGAGCCCCCAAACGGCAGTACTGTGAGCCCTGTCTGTCCTCCAGTGTGACACTCACCAGTCCTCGGCACCTGGGATGGCTGCCTGTCATCATCCCACCTCACCTACAGAGGCTAAGGCACTCACATCAAAGCTGACCACACTTAACCTGCCACAGCATCTGTGGACAGACAACACAGACTCCCCCATTCAGCAGAGAGCAAACAAGCAGGGGAAGGCTCCCAGAACCCACTGAGAGCACNGAGGGCCCTGAATGTCCTTTGGATGCATACACACACACACACACCGCCCACAATCTATCTACCCTAAGAAACACTGAGTATCACAGAGCAGTCAGCCTGTTCCTGATTTCAATAACTATGGGGAACAGAGCACTTAGCTCAGTGGTAGAATACTTCCCACTATGTGCACGGCTGGATTCCATCCATAAGAATTTAAAAAATTAGAGCTAGGAGGAATTTGTAGTGTGCCAACTTGTGTGTGTTGTACTCAGGTGCTGGGGTTACAGAACCTTGCCTATTGTTATGCCTGTTATTGCCTATGCTGCCCTGTTCTTGAAAGTACTAGCTTTACTATAACAGAAGCGTAGCTGAGACCATATTGGCCCACAGTCCTTGCAGGCCCCATGAAACCAGGCAGCTGAGGTTGCATTATCACTCCTCTCTGCCTGTGCCAACCGACAGGGTAGACAGGTGCAGAGTGGTAGGACACCCAGCGGGTGTGACAGGAGAGGAGCCACACCTGTGGCTACTGTTCAACACCTTGCCTTCAGGCTGGAGAGAGATCAGTAGGCAAATGTGCTCATTGCACAAACATGAAGACCTCAGCACCCATGTAAAAAGTTAGGTTGTGAGCCAGGCAGTGGTGGCACACACCTTTAATCCCAGTACTTGGGAGGCAGAGGCAGGTGGATCTCTGAGTTTGAGGCCAGCCTGGTCTATAGAGTTGAGT
>LZPO01017330.1:524417-538632 GCA_001675575.1 Neotoma lepida
CACACACACACATACACTAAACAAATAAAAGTAATTTAGGTGAATATCCTAGTCATGTTGAGGAAAGAGCCCATTCCCTGAAGTGTACATACATGAGATCATGGCTACACATGAGAACTGATCTTTGTTGGTAAAAGAGAAGGGTCCACATGCTCCATTTAACAGACATGCCTTCCGGTGGGAAAATTCGTTAAGCCAATTGCTTATCTCTTCATGTTAAGATGCATGCATACTGATTACAACATTTCAAATACAAAAGAGAGGAGCCAGGCGTGGATAGCACATGCTTGAAACCCTAGCACTTTGGAGGAAGAGCAGAAAGATCAGGAACTCTAGGTCATCCTCAGCTTAATAGGGAGNTGAAAGCCAGTCTGGGCAGCTTAAGACCAGATCTCAAAAAAAATAAATAAGGGGCTGGAGAAATGGCTCACCAATTAAGAACTCTTGCTTGCAGTCATGAGGACAGGAGTTCAGATCCTAACATCGATGTAACAAGCTAGGCATCACCCCCAAGCCTATAATCCCAGCTGTGAGGGGGCAGAGGCAGGATGATCACTAAGCTTATCGGCTTCCAGCTTATAAGGAAAAAACAGGACCCTCAAGTTTAGGGAGAGAAAGAACAGGCAAAGAGTTACAGAGGAAGACGAAGTCAGTAACCTCTTCCCCTAGTATATACACAGCACCGATATCCGTGAGCTCACACGTGCATGCACACACACTCACATAGACATATACAAAAAATAAATAAATAAATCTTTTTAAAATTAACTAAATAAATGAAATGAAAAACAGAAAGAAATAAACTAAGAAAGATAGTAAAAAACAGATTTTATTGGCATGTATTGCTTATACAAAGTCAGAGATATCTACATTTTATTTTATTTCTTNTTTTTATTTTGTGTGTATGAATCTGTTTGCCTGCATGTACATATGGGCATTGTGTGNCTGAAGAGGTCAGAAGAGGATGCTACATTCTCTGAAACTGGAGTTATGGATGGTTGTGAACTGCTATGTAGGTGCTGAGAACCAAACCTGTGTTAAAGGATGAGCCATCTCTCCAGCTCATTATGACAGCTCTGTACATACATGCAGCACATTTAAATCTTACTCATTGTGGTGGTTTGAATGAAAATGGCCCCTATAGACCCATAGGGAGTGGTACTATTAGGAGGTGTGGCCTTTTTGGAGTAAGTGCTGCCTTGTTGGAGGAAGTTGTCTCTGGGGGCAAGCTTTGAGGTCTCAGATGCTCAANCCACGTCCAGAGTGGCAGTCCTTTCCTGCTGNCTGTGGATCCAGTTGTAGAACTCTCAGCTCCTTCTCCAGCACCATGTCTGCCTGTATGTTGCCATGCTTCCCAACTATGATGATAATGGACTAAACCTCTGAACTGTAAGCCAGCCCCAATTAAATGTTTTCCTTTATAAGAGTTGCTGTGGTCATGGTGTCTCTTCACAGCGATTAAATCCTAACTAAGACACTCATCATTTTTAATAGTCTCCTTTTCACTCTCTTATCCTTTTGCCCCTGGATTCCAAGTAGTAGAGAAAAATGCTGCTTATCTTTCTGAGTCTGGATTATTTTGCTTAACATAATCCCCTGTTCCATCCAATTTCTTGCAAATGACATAATTTCACTATTCTTTATGGCTGAATAAAACTCCAGTGTACAGACCAGGCATGTGACCCACACCTGTAATCCCAGTACTCAAGAGGTAGAGGCAGGAGGATCAGGTCAAGGCCAGTTACATATCAAGTTCTGGGCCAGCATGGGTTACCTGAGACCTGCCCTCCTCCTCAAAAGAATCCTCCATTGTGCACATGTGACATGTTTTCTTTATCCACGTCTACTGGTTGCCATCTCGGCTGGTTCCATATCTTGTCTACTGTAAATAGTGCAATAAACAAGGGTGTGCAGGTATCTCTGTGGCTTTCTGACATAGATTCTAGAAGCAGTGTAGCTGAATCATGTGGAAATTCCCTTTTTAGCTGTTTGAGGCCCTGCATGTTGACTTCTATATAATTTCCCACTATGTCCATCTGCCTTAGTTAGGGTTTCTATTGCTGTGAAGAGACACCGTGACCACGGCAACTCTTATAAAGGAAAAACATTTAATTGGGGTGGCTTACATTTTCAGAGGTTTAGTCCATTATCATCATGGTGCAACATGTTGGCATGCAGGCAGAGATGGTGCTGGAGAAGTAGCTGAGAGTCCTACATCTTGACTCACAGGCAACAGGAAGTGGTTTGAGACACTAGGTGTGGATTGAGCATATATGAGACCTCAAAGCCCACCCCCACAGTGACACACTTCCTCCAATAAGGCCACACTTACTCCAACAAAGCCAAACCTCCTAATAATGCCATTCCTTGTAAGCTTATGGGGGTCAATTGCATTCAAACTACTACATCTATTACTACATCTTTGCCAGCATCTGTTGTTTTGTCCGTGCTGAGATATAATGTCAGTGTTCTGATCTGTACTTCCTGGAGGGCAAAGTTCAGCTAATACATTCTTTCACATAGTAAATTTAGAAAAATTTCTTTCCTTTTGAATTGTGTCCCTATGGGTGGGTATGTGCATATAAGTGCAAGTGTCCATGGAGGCCTGAACAGAGTGTTGGATTCCTTGGAATTGAAGCTACAAACAGCTGTGAGCCACCAGATGTGGATGCTGGGAACCCAATTCAGTTCCTCTGTAACAACAACACACGCTCTTAACTGATGAGCTTCACTCCAGCCCCACAGAGTGATTTTTTAAAAGTCTCATTTGAAGAAGGGATGTCCCCATCTAAGAATTCAGTTCACAGAGTAGCCACAGAGGAATCCATGGTGTATCCACAACAGCCTTTGCTGTAGAAGCCATCCTCTTGCTGAGAAGCACCTTGAGCACATTGTGAAGCCATATCCTCCACCAGCTCATCTGAGGCATGCTTGGAGCCCTCAGTGGCCACTCTTGGACCAGTCCCAGTGTCCCCAGTGCTTGAGACAGGACTTGGCACTCTTTCATTAGTTTTTTATGNTGGTCCATGACCTTACTTTTCACAGAAGTTGGTACCGGGATTGGGGTATTGATGTGACAGGCCTGACCATACTGCTTATTGGTAGAATATAGACTNTGGATTAGGAAAGCAGTGAATGCTTTAAGTAGGGCTTAATGGACCAAACTAATAAGAGCATGGAAGACAATGATGCTGAGGGTGATTTAAACTGTGGGGGCCTGGCTCAAGAGGTTTCAAAGGAGAGGAATATTAGTAGGTGGCCCAGAGACCATTCTTGTGATATTGGTAAAGAATATGGCTTTCTGCCCTTGTCCAAAAAAATCTGCCTTGTGGAGGCCCACAAAGGTTTCCTAATGAGATCTGAGCTTGCTTCACCCAGCAGGGCTGCATTGGAGGATTGCNTTTTAGAAGAGACAAAAGGGGCCAGTAGATAAGGATCCAGGCCCTCCCGAGCTATCCTGTGTTTCTATCTGTCTCTCTCCCCTCTATCCTTCTATCTAAATATTTTTCACTTCTCCCTCCTTGAGAATACTCTGGGGAAAATGTGGGAGCTGGTCTCCCACACTGCCTGTGGCTAAACTGGAGAGTTTTGGATGAATGGTGTTGTCAGAGGAGNTTTCAACACAGCCTAATATTGACGGTGTCATGTGGTTAATAGTGATCACTTTTATGCAAATCTGTAACAAAAAGGAGCAAGCTGAGTGTCTTAGTTAGGGTTTTCATTGCTGTGAAGAGACACCAAGACCACAACAACTCTTATCAATTAAAACATTTAATTGAGGGGGCTCACTTATGGTTTTAGAGGTTCAGTCCATTATCATCATAGTGGGGGGCATGATGGCATGCAGGCAAACCTGGTGCTGGAGCTGAGAGTCCTATATCATGACTCAGAGGCAACAGGAAGTGAACTGACACACTGGGTGGTATTCCAAGCATAGGAATCCTCAAAGCCCACCTCCAAAAGTGACACACTTCCTNCAACAAGGCCACACCTCCTAATAGTGCCACTCCCTTTGGGGGCCATTTTCTTTCAAATCACCACACTGAGAGAGGAAAAATACAAAATGTACAGCTTGAGGAGATTAGGAACATCAGGAAGTATAATGTTGGAACCAAATCCAGCACTCAAGGAGATAAAAAGTTTAAAGACAAGTCTGGTGCTAAATGGAATGAAAAGGAGTGGTGACCTCAGGGCAGACCCCAGCCAGCTAAGCAAATTCCAAATTGTGANAAGGAATGAAAGAAAAGCATAAGCAGTGAAGAAAACCATCAGCAACAGAAAGCTGGTACAGATGTAATTCAATGAAGAGGCCAAGTGCCAGCCCCTTCAAGCAGCAGAACTTGGCAGCTTTGACCAAGTGGTCTGGCCTTAAAGTCAAGGATACAAGAGAGGGGTTGTGAAATCTCCCTCCATAGCCAAAGAAAGCCACTGAGGCCAGGCATGTATCAAGGGTGTCCCTGCGTGGAGGCCCAGAGAGGTCATTGTGTGAAGCTGTGAAGGTGAAATCTGTATTGTGTTAGAGACTCCAAAATGTTGGAGAGGCCAGAGTCACAGGATAATGGACTAAACCTTTGAACTGTGAGCAAGCCCCCAACAAAATGCTTTCTTTTATCAGAGTGGCCATGTCATGGTGTCTCTTCACAGCAATAGAACAGTGACTAAGACCCTTCCTTTCCTCATTGGCTGCATGATCAGGAGGGTACAATCTGGGTCTTGTTTTTCCTTCTGCCACTTAAATTTGTCTTCTTATCATTGCTTTCTTCAACAAATCCATGCACAGGTTCAGCTATGGCCTTCATCTTGTTTATGTTAAAGCTTATCAGGTATATGACCTTATTGTGTCTGCAGGTCGTTAGGCACGTTGGCTGTTGGTAATATTTCATTCTGAACATCTAGTTTTGGGGGTGGCAGTTAGACTAACTGTTCAATGGTAGTAGCTGTTCAGTTGGAACCTCCAGCTCACCCTGCATGATCTGGAAAACCCCATTCCTATCTCTCTATCTCCTAACCCTGCCCACTCAGAGTCTCCGAATGCCATAAACAAAGCCCAGTTCCACATTCTTGGCACCTACTGCAGCTGAAGTTGCCAGCCACCCGAGTCCCCACCTAAAGAGCTCAGCTTCTGACCCTGCTTGGGCACAGACCCAGCTCGAGGTGGACACGTCATCACCCCTTGTCTACAACCTNTACAGTCTTCCTGCTTNAGTTGTGGGAAGCTGGAGAACTTGCCTGGGAGTAGCTTTGCTCAAATAAACCTGTTCTTACACTTTTTCAATTCAGCTTGATCTGGCTTACTGAGTCATCGGAGAAAGTTATTATGGGGTGGGGTGGGGGAGGGCAGAAAACCTATTAGCAGCTGTTAGCCTGCCAGGAGGGGTCCAGTATTTTCTGTTTATCGATAATTGGACCTANACCGACCCATGCTACTTTTGTTTTGAAAATGAACCATTAGATTTTATTTCTTATACTCTGTACCACTGATCTACATCTTCTTGGCACTCCTTTTATGTTTTCAAACTTTGAGTCAGGATCATTAGGCTGCTCTGGCTAGCCTTGATCTCACTGTACATTCCAAGCTGTCCTCAAACTTGCAGTGGATGGAACTTCCTCACCCTCTCAAGTACTGTGATCACACGCATGCTCCACCACACCCAGCTTTGTGACTTACCTTTGTAACTTGAAGTCTGTTCCCACTGGTCAAGTGCCACACTGAGAAAACTTGTAAAGACAATTTACCTGCCAATGAGTTAGTTCCAAACTTACTTAAAACAAGCAAACCTGTTGGCACAATGGCACACATCTTTATTTTTTTTAAATTAACATTTTTTCATTTATTTTACATACCTATCACAGTTTCCCCTCCCTCCTCTCCTCCCATTCCCATCCCAATCTACCCCCCTCCCCATCCACTCTTCCTCTGTCTCCATTCAGAAAGGGGCAGACCTCTTATGGGCTTGAACAAAGCATGGCACATCAAGTTGAGCCAGGACTGCACCCCTCCCCCTGTATCAAGGCTGGGCAAGGTAATCCAGCATGGGGAACAGGTTCCCAAAAGTCAGATAAGTGCCAGGGACAGGGCCTGATCTCACTCCTAGGAGCCTTACAAACAGATCAAACTATACAACTGTCACACATATGCAAAGGGCCTAGGTCAGTCCCATGCAGGCTCCCTAACTGTTGGCCAGAGTCCATGAGCTCCCACAAGCTCAGGTCAGTTGTCTTTGTGGGTCCCCCCATCATGACTTTGACCCCCCCTGGCTTGTACAGTTCCTCCTCCCTTTCTGAAGCAGTACTCCCAGAGCTTGGCCCACTGCTTGGCTGTGGATCTCTGTATCAGCTTCCATCAGTTACTGGATGAAGGCTCTCTGATGACAATTTGGGTAGTCACTAATCTGATTACAGTAGATGGCCAGTTCAGGCACCTTCTCCACTATTACTAGGAGTCTTAGCTGGGGTCATCCTTGTAGATTCCTGGGGGTTTCCCTGGTACCAGGTTTCTTCCTAACCCCAAAATGGGTCCCCCTATCAAGATGTCTTTTCCTTACTCTCCCTCTCCATCCTGTCCCCAACCCACCTCCTGAACCCAGTACACCCAACCTGCTCCTTCAAGTTCCCATTCCCCCACTCTCCTACCCTCAGTTTACCCAGGAGATCTCTTCTGTTTTCCCTTCCCAGGGAAATCCATGCATCCCTCTTTGGGCCCTCCTTGTTTTCTANCCTATGGCACATGCCTTTAATCCCAGCACTTGGGAGGCAGAGGCAGGCAGATCTCTTGAGTTCGAGGCCAGCCTGGTCTACAAAGTGAGTTCCAGGACAGCCAGGGCTACATAGTGAGATCCTGGTGATGGAGAGAAAACTTTGAATTTTTTAGCTTCAGTCACCATGGCTAGATTAGTAGTGGATAACTAGGTCGAGAAAGATAGGGGGGCTGGGGAGACAGCTCTCGGGCAGGGCAGTGCTTACGGAACAAGCATGAGGACCTGAGTTCAATCCCTAAGACCTACATAAAAAGTTAGGCATGATGACATATGCTTGTAATCCCAGCACCAGGATGGTGGAGACAGCAGGATCCCTGGGGCTCACTGGTCAGCTAGGCTAAACTAATTGGCAACTTCCAGGTCAATGAAAGGCTCTGTCTCAATCAAGGAGGATGGCTCCTAAGCAATGATACCAGAGTTTGGCCTCTGGCTTCCACATGTGCACACACATACACATACACACACACACACACACACACACACACACACACACACACACATATACACACATACACACACACATACACACACATATACACCTGTCTCTTATACACATCTAGATGTGTATAAGAGACAGCCTATGGCCCTATGGCTGATCCCTGCAGCCCTGCCCTGACACTTGTCTCCAAGTCTTCCTGAGGAAAAGAGGTGGAGGAAGAGGCGGAAACGAGGTAATAAAGGATCTGGGAGGGTTCCTGGCATTTCAGGGTGTGGCCATTTACCAACAGAAAGCCATTCATGGCCAGGTTCAGGCTGTTTCTCCTCCTGCTGCTGGCCCTGCCACTGCAGTCCTCCTCACTGCCATGGCCAGACACTGCACAGGGCACCATGGCAGGCCTGATCCTGACTGCGCTAGAGAAAGCCACCTTGTTCCTGGAGGACAGACTGCCTACAATCAACCTGGACGGTGCAGTGGGATTCCAAGTGCTGGAAGGTATGTGAGCCTTGCTCCTGAGTGGATACTAGGAAAGCNAGTTCCCCCAGGACCTGAGACTCCGGATGAGACCCCGGGGTGCTTCCTGAATGTGTGGTTCTCAGCCAGCTCTTATCAAACTTCGTAGAATGAGGAAGGACTTAAAGGCAATATGAGAAAAGATTTGGAAATTATATTCTCTTTGACAGTCCTTCCTGACAGGCTGGGAACAGTAAGTGAATGTCACTTCNCTTGCCTAAAGGTGGCTGGAGACAAAACAGGAACCCTCCCCCAGATCATGCCCCTACCTGGTTTCCTCCCCTTCTGCCACAAGGCAGCTAAAGGTCCGGAGAAAACAGCCAAGTGTTTGTTAGTTTTGGGAGGCATAAGATCTGTAAGGAGTGGGCTGGAAACTGACCAAGGCACACAAAGACACAAGAGTGTGCATGCATACGAGTACACATGTGGGTTGCAGTGAGCTCCTGCCCAAAGTGACAAAGATCCCATGCCTGGTGTCTGCCTAGGCCTGGGCAGTGGGCATCTCCATGGAGATTCCCATCCCCTCCAGGCTGAGATTAAGTGAGACAGAGACATATGCATCAAATACATCTAGAAAATAAGAAGCATGAGCTAGATGTGGTGATGTGTGCTTGTAATCCTAGAGTGCAGGAGGCAGAGGCAGGTGGATCTTTGTGACACAGAGGCCAGCCTGATCTACATAGTAAGTTGCAGCCAGGGCTACATAGAGAGACCCTGTCTCAAAAAAAAAATCCAAAAAAGAAACAAAGGATGAAGAAGGAGGGAGAGGAGGACGAGAAGGCAAGAGGGAGGGAAGTGGAGGGAGAGAGAGAGAAATAATAGTCATAATTTGCCTAGGGCTGACTGGCTTTCCTGTTAGGCACAGTAGGTATAGTGCCAAGCCCCCCCCCATATTTTTAGGGACCTATGAAGATATCTTAAATGGTAGATGAGTAGACATTGGCCGTAAGAACAAATCCATGCCTCCAGATGCCTCCACCAGTCTAGATTTCTCCCTGCTTACCCCTCACAGACTACAGTCTGCCAAGTCAATACAAAAAGCTGAACTTCACTAAATGCTTTCTTTGTACAACAGAAAATGCTATCTCCACACATTAGCTCACTTAGTCCCCAAACATCCCCCCAAGAAGTAATAGTTTATGATGATGAAGGACGAGAGTTTAAGTGACTTTTTCTGGTCAGTTGATGAGAAAGCATAGAGTATCAAGATTTGAACACAAGCCCTACTCTAGAATTCAAGCCTGGCCACACCCACAGCCCAGNTCAGCTTTATAGGAGCCTCATTTCCACTCAGGACCGTGACTATAGCCTTGAGTGCTTTCCCTGCACATGTGTTTGGTCAGATGTTAGATGAATGACTTCTGACCTCCCCTCCCAGTGCAACTCCGAGGAGTCCAGGAAAAATGGGCTTCTGACCCCCTGCTGCAGCCTCTCAGCTTGCGTGCTGGACAGCTGGCCAACACACTGTCTGCTCTACTCCAAAGATCCATCTTCTACCTCAAGCAGAATGACCCCACATACCTAAGAGGTAAGAGCAGGGCGGGCCTATTGCATCAAAGGCAGCATCCTGGGTACTCACTGAAATACCTAGGTATNGGCACCTCCTGAAGCAAGGCAGGGTCAGGACAGTCTACACCAGTCATNGGGAAGCCACAGGTGACCCAGCCACTTTCTGGCTTTAATCCAGATTTTCCATCCTAGACCAGAGAGACAGATCTGAGGTGGCCTGTCTCTTTGCACAGAGAACCTTAGTACCTACCATTCTGTATTTTGTATCCCCCAAAAAAAAAGTCCATCACCTTGTCCCCTTTAAGCAGAGCCTTCATAATGCTGTGACCCTTTATACAGTTCCTCATGCTGTGGTGACCCTCAACCATAAAACTATGTTCATTGCTACTTCATAACTTTAATTTTGCTACTGTTATGAATCATAATGTAAATATCTGTGTTTTCCAATGGTCTTAAGTGACCCCTGTGAAAGGGGGTCGAGACCCACAGGTTGAGAACTGCTACTACAGAGGCTTCTATCCTATAAGCATGATTCATCTGTTCCTGATGGGGATAGGGACATGTGTAGCACTAGTGCCTGCTGTGTGACACTTTTCCTGGGAAGACATGAATGTCTATTCACCCTAGATAGTGGAATGATGACAGACCAAAATAGTGATCCTGACGCAGTGAGTTCATTGAGCTTACTTGCAGGAGGATGGGTGAGGAGTTACTCCCAGGAGGACGGAGGACTCATGGACAGCTACATCATTGAAAGCCCACCCCAGCACGGATGCCGATTACACAGGCTGGAATGTTACTGTCTAGAGATCTAGATTAGGTTCATTTTCTCTGCTAACTAAAGAACTAAAAGACAGGAAGACTCTGGAGCACAGCAGGTAGCAGCAGGGAAAATCTCGGACAGCACAATCAACAGAGTGAATAGGTGTGCACACAACAGGGCACACAGAGAGTTGGCCCCCTTGCAAGGGAGGGGGGACTCTCCTGGAGGACTGGGAGTTTTAAGGGTGCTTGGTGAGCTGGAATGAGTCTCCTTCCCTTAATTTAGGATTGGTCAACTTAGATGAAGGAAGGGAAACTGAGAGACCCATACTTCAGATAAACACATCCTGGTCCATCCTTGAGCATATCAGACTGGCCTGGACCAACCACCAGAGGGGAGGCCCTACCAGCAGGAGAAAAAGCCACCAGGTCAGGGGAATGAGGAAGAAGTTGTCACCTTGAATGTCCATCTGTGGCCCCTTTTCCTGTGNCTGACAGATCTGTCTAATTCCTGGTCCCTTTAGAACCAACAAGCTCTCCACATGACTTGTAGTCACCTTGACAGGTCACATCTCTTCCAGGCAGCTTGGATAGTTTTAACCTCCCACAGTCTTACTACACAGATGAACCAGGACCTTAACACTGCACCCAGCCTCCCCAGAGGCCCCTGGCTGACCAATGATTTCATAAGAGCTCCACTGTGCACCCCACCCAAGAGGTCTGGGACTTTCTGTCAAGACCTCACAGTTCCATGGGATGCTATGGATTTAGGCCAAGCCTGCCCATAAATCCTTGCTATTGATTAGGGGAAATGTTCATTCCCTGACAGNGAGAGGCTCTGTGCATCTGGTAGACTTCAGGGTCATAACAGCCCCCTTTTAAATATTTTTAAAATTGTTTATGTATGTGAGTGTTTCACCTGTGTATATGCCTAAGTACCACATGCGTGCCTGGTGTCTCGGGCTGTGTATTTAGGCAAATCCTATCCCCTACTGATAGGGAAAATGTTCTGGTTTTGCTGTTTTAGAAAAGGGGACCAAGGGCTAGGGATGTAGCTCCGCCGCTAGAGGGCTTGCCTAACACGTTCACAGTCCTAAATTCCCTCCCAGCACTGTGTAAATCAGTTGGGATGGTGCATGCCCATAATCCCAGAATTTGTTGAGGTAGAGGCAAGGAGATCAGGAGCTCCAGGTCCTCCTCAGCTATATAGTTAAGTTTGAGGCTAGCTTGAGCTACGTGAGACCTGATGGAAGAAAGGTAACTGGTGTGATTCAAACTTTATGCTCAGTCCAGGCAAGGCTCAGGCAGAGCTGCCTCCTGTTGTGGGCTTAGGTCCCAGGAGGGTGTCCTGCTAGTTTTATGTCAATTGACAAAAGCTAGAGTCATTTTTNGGGGAGGAGGAACTCAACGCTGAGAAATGTCTCTGTAAATTGGTGGCACACTCCTTTAATCCCAGCACTCGCAGGGCAGAGGCAAGTGGATCTCTGTGCGTTCAGGGCCAGTCTGGTCTACGAACCGAGTTCCAGAACAGCCAGAACTGTCATATAGAGAAAACTGTTATGTCTCAAAAAAACCAAAAGTCAAAAAAAAAAGAGAGAGAGATTTGCCTATAGGAGAGTCCATGATTGATTGATTTGGGAGGGCCATCTCACTGTGGGTGTATCACTCCTGGGAACGCGGTCCTGGGTGCTATAAGAAAACAGACTGAGCAAACACTCCTCTATGGCCTCTGCATCAGCTCCTGCATACTGTTTCCTGCCCTGTTTGAGTTCCTGCCCTGGTTCCCCTCAGTGATGGAGTGTGACCTGAGAGTTGTAAGCTGAAATAAGCCCTTTCCTCCCCANGTTGCTTTTGGTCATGGTGTTTCATCACAGCAGTAGNAACTCCAACTAAGACAGATGGACATTCACTTTCTGAGCTGGGACTAATCAACAGTATTACAGCNCTTGGTTCTTGACCACTCAGCACACTTTCTGGAACCTCTCCTTCTCTGCAGAGTTCCAACCAAGCATTCAGCCTGGGTTTTGGAAGTTGCCCCATGCATGGATGCGCACCAATGCCTCCCTAGTCTACTCCTGGCTGGAGCCCCTGGACTCATTCTCAGAGGAAAGCAGCGATGCGTGCCTGGTGCAACTGCTAGGAACCGGGTGGGTCCCCTATCTCCCCAGTCCCTAAACACCCCATGATGTCCCCTTGGCCATAAGCAGAGCTTTGAGCAAATGCATGTGCACAGGTACTCGGCAGCCCTCTCCCATCCTGCTCCATGCAGTCCAGATCTCACTTTCCCTGGACCACAGCATTTGAACTCCTCCTCAGAATGGCTTTCTCTGAGTCCTCTGCACACAGGACAAAGCCTCAGTACCTGCCAGTCCTTACAGGGCCCCAAGCACTTCCCAGCCAGCCTCTGGGGGCAGTACTGAACACAGTCTTATTCCCCATTTCCTTCTGCAGCTGACGGGCTTGCAGCAAGGTCTAGGGCATTTTAGTGCAGGGGGCAGGGTAGGATGGAGGGGGCATTGTCTTCTTAGCCTCTTTCAGAGAAGGTGCCAAGCCACAGCTGACCCACAGAGGGGCTGCATTCTAGGTGGTGACCTATATTGTCATATAGGGTATGGTATGAGTAAGTATGTTGAGCCCAGACCACACTCCCCAGTTTGCTGGGTCTGAATGGTCCTTTATTTAGGAGACTTACAGGAAAGACATTTGGGGACTCCATGGAGTGATAGGAAGTCTCAGACGCTGGTGATTGTCTAAGCCCAGGACAGTTCAGCATTGCCTCCTCTGAGCTAGATCAAGACCAGGACACAGCCAGAACTCCCTCAGAAGATCAAACTTGATGATGTCATATACCTGTAGTCCCAGCACTCAAGGAGGCTGAGACAGGAGGACTGGGCTACAGAATGAGATCTTGTCTCAAAACAAAGTAAGACCCGGGACACCTGTATTTTATTTGGCAACCCTTGTGTCCATCCCAGAACCCTCACCCTAATAACCATAGAGGGAAACACAGGGTGCGCAGACTTTGGGTAGGATGGGAGGGAGCATTGTCCTCATCAGCCTGGTTTGTCTTCTTGCAGAACAGACAGCAGCCAGCCTTGCAGGCTCTCCAATTTCTGTAGAACTCTTATGACCAAGGCCGGCTGCTCAGGCTACTGCCTGTCCCACCAGCTGCTCTTCTTCCTCTGGGCCAGAATGGTAAGTGCTGAGCAGAGAAGAAAAGCCTATTCTCAATTCCTTTTCTCCCACAGCGGTCGTGGTGACCTGAGGCTTCCTGGCCCACACTTTCTAGCAGCACTTGGAGCTGCCTTAGAGCGCCACCTAGTGTTTGTTCTCATGTCAGGCACTACTACTACCTATCTACATTGCCCACCCAAGCAAAATTCCCTCTGCCGGTAGTGTCCAACCTTTGAATGCAGTGCAACACAAAACTGTGATCCCACTTAAAACATTATGAAGCTTTCTGAGACTCCTTTGTAACTCTACTGTGCAGATGATATCAGCTCAGAATGGCAAAAGGTTGGACACACCTGCACAGCCTTCCCTTTCTGGAAAAAGACTTTGAGGCTCAGAAAGGCTAAATAGGGAGCCACGGTCACTCGACTCCTAGCTGACAAGCCAGCATTTAAGCTGACTCTGCTGACCTGCAAAGCAGCAGTGTGGCTGGGAAGGGAAAGAGAGACCTTCCTCCAAACACAGCCCCTGCAAGACCAGCTCAGAGCTGCAGGCCCTCCCTGACTGNGCATGTATCTCCCACATACCCACTTCCTTGTTTCCTGCTGTCTGTCTGTCTGTCCCCCAGCAAGGGTGCACCGAGGGGCTGTTCTACCAGAGCCAGCACTACATGAATGTCTTCTGTGCCAATATGATGGAACTGAACCGGAGAGTTGAGGCCATCGGATACACCTACCCCACCCAAGACCTCTTCATGGAAAACAGTGAGCCTAACCTTCTGCCCTCAGGGTAGAGTAGGGGGTGCTGACAAGGGACTGCCAGCACCCACTCCGAATTGCTAAATTAAGCAAGTAAACATGGAAGGTACAGGCCTGGGGAGGTAACTTAGGGAAGGTACAGGCCTGGGGAGGTCACTTAGGGAAGGTACAGGCCTGGGGAGGTAACTTAGTCAGTAAAGGGCTTGCGTTGCAATCAGGAGGACCTGAGTTTGATCCCCAGCACTCCTGTGAGAAAGCCAGGTGTGGTGACATATGACACATGTTTGTAATCTGAGAGCAGAGGA
>LZPO01017330.1:538692-549424 GCA_001675575.1 Neotoma lepida
TCCCCCCCGCCCGGACTTGGTGGCCAGCCAGCTTAGGTGAATGGGCAAGTCCAAGGTCCCAAGAGATACTGTCTTGAAAAATAAGGTGTGGCTGGCTAGATGGCTCAGGGGGTAAAAAGTGTTCGCCTTTAAGCCTGAGGACATGAACTCAGTCCCTGAGATCCACGTGGTGGAAGGAGAGAATCAGCTCCTACAAGCTGTCCTTTGATCTCTCTACACAGGTGCCACGGCACACACATGCCCACACACAACAGGAAAATAAATAATGCAATAAAAAATAAGGTGGGCAGCTCTTTCCTGCAGTTAACCTCTGGCCTCCACATATACTTGCACACATATTGCTTATTAGAGCCTTAAATGTAACTGGCCATTGCATGTCTATTTGTCACAGTGACTGCTCTTTGCCCACCAAGTCTGATCAGCTGAGGGAGTTCTGGACAGACTGACCAACTTGCAAACAGACCCCTCCCCCAAGGTCTTGGAGATAAAGAGAGAGGGAGCCCTTGGGTGGCTGCTTCTTTCCAAACACCTCCATCAAGCCTGACTCTTGCAGCTCTGTGATAGGACCGGAGAGGCAGGACTAGGGTTTGGGAGCCTCTGGTGCTCAAGACAGAACATCCTTCCAGCCCCTGTAATCCTAGAACAGAGGAGGCAGAGACAGGCAGGTCCCTTAAGCACCCCCNTCCTGTAGTGGCCCCAGGGATGCGGGGATCCTGTGGATGGTGGAGACAGGCCTACAGAAGAACCTTGGTGTGTGTTTGCAGTCATGTTCTGTGGTATGGCCGGCTTCTCTGACTTCTACAAGCTGCGCTGGCTGGAGGCTATTCTCAGCTGGCAGAAGCCCCAGCTGGGATGCTTTGGGAAGCCTGGTGAGTTNCCTGTCTGCCCCGGCTGGGAGCAGTGGTTGGTGGGGTCCAAGTGTTTGGTTCACTCAAGAAAAGAATGTACTGACACCNAGCCCTAACTGGGATTTAGAACACGTAAGTGTGTGTGCACAGGCAAGCACACACAAGTGGAGAGGGGCTCGGCATTCTGAAAGCACAATCNAGCAAGTGGGAAGGCAGTCCTGTGAGGAAGCTTGGCCCCTTGCACTTGTGTTACTAAATTCATTCCTTCAGCATTTCCTGAGTATCTGTGAATGCACCAGACATTATCTAGGTGCTGGGGAAATCAGAGCTGAGCAAAGGGGCAGAAACCCCTTCCACATATAGATATGGCCATGCTAAGTTCTGCCAAGAGCTGAGAAAGCACAGAACACTAAGGAAGGCTCTTTAGATAGAAGTTATCAGGGAAGACAACCAGGAAGGGGTAACAGTTGAAAAGCCAGGATAAGCCTCTTCCAATCATGTGACATGTGACAGAAGGTTGTCTTCAATTTTCCCATCTGAAAATAAGTGAGCATAAGCATCACCACCTTCCATGAACCCCCAGATTGTGCCCGCCAAAGGGCACAGGAAGTGCCAGTATCTCCATGAGAAGCTTGGNGTCCTTAAAGCAGCAACCACCTTTGAGATAAGAAGAAAGCTAAGGCATGGTGATGCGCTAAGGTGTGGTGATGCACTAAGGATGGATGGATGGATGGATGGATGGATGGATGGATGGATGGATGGATGGGTCTAAGGTATGCATGGTGATGCGATAAGATGTGGTAATGTGCTAAGGTATGGTGATGCAGCCCTGTCATCCTAGCCACTGGAGAGACTGAGGCCAGAGGATCAGAAGTCCAAGGCCTGCCTGGCCTCAGAGTGTGTTCCAGGCTGGCCTGAGCAATTCAGTGACACCCTGCCTCAAAATAACAGTTTGGGGGGTGCACTTCAAGTAGGCTTAGGGTATAAAGACCTTTGCCACCAAATATGGTGACCTAGTCCCATGTGGTAGAAGAGAATTGACTCCCACAAGTTGTCTTCTGTCCTCTGCACACATGCCACATGTCACCCCCAAATAATTAAATGTAATAGTAATTTTATTTTTAATTTGTCTGTATGTATATGAGTGTTTTTTCCTACACATATGTCTGTGTACCATATGTATGCAGTGCCCACAGAGGCCTGAAGAGAACTCAGGTCCTCTAGGGTTGTGAGCTGCCATGTGGGTGCTGGGAATCAAACCTGAGTCCTTTGGGAGAGCAGCCAGTGCTCTTGACTACTGATCCATCTCTCCAGCCCTGATAATAATTTTAAAAAGGGCTAGGTGGCAGCTTGCAGGCCCAGCATGTGCAAGACTCCAGATTCAATCCCCAAAGTACCACAAAAAATATATACACAAAATAAATAAGTAAAAGAAGTTTCAAAAACAGCTTACAGTGGCTCACATCTATAATACCAATGCTTGGGAGGCTGAGGCAGGAGGATTGCTATAAGTTCCAGGCCATCTTGGGCTATGGAGTGAGAACCTATCTCAGAACAACAGCTTGGCCTGGTGGCACATGCCTTTAATCCCAGCACTAGGGAGGCAGAGGCAGGCAGATTTCTGTGAGTTTGAGGCCAGCCTGGTCTACAGATCGAGTTCAAGGAGAGTCAGAGCTACACAGTGAGACACATATCTCAAAAAAAAATATTACCATGGTTTATAGACTGCAGAGTCCTAGGACACTTAAAGAGTGAGTGGTCAGATAGGGTGAACCTTTGTATTTCTTAGGAGCCTCTCCAGAGGTTCTGATATAGGGGGTGGAGCTTAGAGGACAAACATGGCCCTGTGGTGGGCTCTGCAGATAGGCACAGGCAGAAACCTCTAGAACAGTGATTCTCAACCTTCCTGATGCTGTGATACTTTAATATACCGTGACCCCCAACCATAAAATTGTTTCATTGCTACTTCATAACTGTAATTTTGCTAGTTACAAACCGTAATGTAAATATCCAATATGTAGGATATCTGATACACAACCACCAAAGGGTCGTGACCCACAGGTTGATAGCCGTGCTCTAAGTCCCTAAAGGGGTCAGGAGGCGAAGAGGCTTA
The DNA here is from genome assembly GCA_001675575.1 of Neotoma lepida. Lineage (NCBI taxonomy): Eukaryota > Metazoa > Chordata > Mammalia > Rodentia > Cricetidae > Neotoma > Neotoma lepida. The sequence goes on from LZPO01017330.1 coordinate 541,654, forward strand.
CTGAGTGAAAGCTAAAGTCTATTCTGAGAACTTTGCCTCTGGCTCTTCTCCAGATGCAGAGGGGGAACTTCCAGAAGGCACGCCACATCGGCAGGGCATTCTGAGACGAGTGCGAAGACGGGAAAAACTGTTCACAGGTGACAAACGCTCGGGGTCCACTTACCCATCCCCAAACAATCAAGGCTTTCGAAAGCCTGCTTGGTGGTTGTCGTTCTCCTCAGTACAAGGGGATAAGACCAAGGGTCTTGGGCATGCCAGTGAGTGCTCTACTACTAAGCTTTCCAACCTCTGTCTGCTCCCTTCCGACAGTTAGCCCTCAGTGGAAAAAGGCCTGAGCCTTACTTGTAGGGGGGCAAGGGAAGGGTCGGCAACTATGATGGTCTTCTTAGTTCTGTGCAGGACATCAGCATGCCTACACAGTGCCTGGCAGATCAGCTGGGGAAACCCATAAAGCATTTATAATGGAGTGTATTGAACAAAGGCCAAGTTTGCTTCCAGGACCTCTCTCTCCCTACAGATGGCTGTTCTTGCCACAACACAGCCACCGCAGTTGCAGCCCTGGGTGGCTTTCTCTACATCCTGGCAGAACACCACCCAGACAATGGAGAGCCACATCTACCCACACCGTCACCAGAGAGCAACTATCAAGATGGTGTTCCCATGCCTGAGGTCCAGAGGATTGGCAGGCCTCTTAGCGTTTCTTCTTAGATCTGGAGTCAGGGGTCACATGCTGAGGGGGCATCTGGGGAAAGTGAGCAGCTATAACCCCATCACCACATCTGGGTCTCATAAGAGCAGGGCCAGGGAAGGCAGGGTTGGAGAGTGTGGTTGACCGGATATTAGCAGAATACATAGAGCAGTCAATTGCAGCTGAGTGTTTTGTCTTTTGTGTGTAGGTATCAGATCATTTGTTTGTTTGCTTGTTTGTTGAGATAGGGTCTCACTGTGTAGCCCTGGAACTTACAGAGATCCGCCTGCCTCTGCCTCCCAAGTGCTGGGATTAAAGGTGCATGTCCAGCTGTGTGTCAGATCCGGATGTGTGGTCCAGATTGGGCTCAAGACCCTCCTGCCTCCACCTCCTGAGTGCTAGGATCACAGGTGTGTGTCACCACACCCTGTCAGGAGTTGAGTCTTGTTTCTCAGCCATAAGGATAATCTTAGATGACTTGTTTNAAGTCCCTAACCTCAGTTAACAAAAATCCTGTTCTGTGCAACTATAACAGAATAACAGAGTCTGGATGATTTGCAAGCAATGGAAGTTTATTTGGCCTACAGTTCTGGAGTCTGTGAAGTGCAAGAGCATGGTACTGGCATCAAGTGAGGGCCTGTATGCTGCTTCATAACATGGCAGAAGGGCAAAGAACATGTGTGGGATAGAGATGGGGGGAGAGACTGGAGTAAGACAGACCTATGCCATGATAACAAACACATTCTTGACGGAGTACGTGAATCCTACCAGATGCACCCAGAACCAAATCTCCTCCTAACAGTCCCTGTCTTACTTTAGGTTTCTGTTACTGTGAAGAGACACCAGGACCACGGAAACTCTTATAAAGAAAACATTTAATTGGCGGAACTCACTTACAGTTTCAGGGTTCAGTCCATTATCATCATAATGGGGAGCATGGCTGCGGGAAGGCAGAGGTGGTGCTGGAGCTGAGAGTGCTACATCTTGTAGGCAACAGGAAGTCAACTGAATGTCACACTTAGGGAAGCTTGAGCAAAAGAGACCTCAAAGCCCGCCCCCACAGTGACACACTTCCTCCAGCAAGACCACACCTCCTGCCACTCCCTTTGGGGGCCATTTGCTTTCAAACCTCCACTGCCCCACCTCATGTCTTGTCATTTTGCTTTGGCTTGGGTGTTTTTTTTCTTCTAAAACAGTGCCTGGCACTGTAGCCCATGTTAGCCTCAAACTCACAGCACGCTTCCTGCCTCAGTCCCCGAGTACTGGGGATTACAGGTATGTGCCACCATGGCTGGCCTGAGGTCCCACGTCTTAATATTGCTGGAGTGGTGATTAAATTACAGCGTGGTAGCTGGGGTGTATTAGTGGGTAGAGTGCTCACCTAACATGTATGACGCCTTGGGGCCAATCCCCAGGCACTGGTTTATAGTGTGTGCTTGCAATCCCAGTACTCAGGAGNGGAAACAAAAATATTAGAAGTTCAAAGTCATCCTTGGTTCCACAGGGAATTTGAGGCCAGCCCAGGCTAGGAGACTCTGTCTCAAAAAATATAAACTAGGGAGCTAGTGAGATGGCTCAGCAATTAAGAGCACTTGTTCTTTTGGAGGTTCAATTTCCAGCACCCACATGGCAGCTCACAGCTGTTTCAGTTCCAGGGGATCTAACACCGTCTCTGAACTCTGCAAGCACTTACACACAAGTGGTGCACATACATATACATACAGGCCAAACATTAATATGCACAAAATACAAATAAATAATAAAAATCTTTTAAAAATAAAATAAAATATGGCCAGCAAGAATGCTCAGTGGGGGGGGGTGCTGGAGAGATGGCTCAGGGACTGCTCTTCCAGAGGTCCTGAGTTCAATTCCCAGCACCCACACGGTGGCTTACAACCACCTGTAATGATGTCCTCTTCTGGCATGCAGGGACACATGCAAGCAGAACATTGTATACATATAAATAAATAAGAATATATTTAATTTAAAAAAAAAGAATGTTCAGTGGGTAGAGGTGCCTATTGCCATGTCTGATGGCCTGAGTTTGATCACGGGATTCAACTCCGAAGGTTGTCCTCTGAACTCATACAAGGGTACACACATGCACACACACACACCCCACACACAAATGTAATTTAAAAAAATTTTAATCGCCAGGCATGGTGGCACACGTCTTTAATCCCAGCACTCAGAGGCAGAGACAGGCAGATCTCTGAGTTCAAGACCAGCCTTGTCTACAAAGTGAGTTCTAGGACAGCCAAGGATACACACAGAGAAACCCTGTCTTGAAAAAAAATGTTTTTAATTAAAAAATAAAATAAATAAAAGTAATAGAAGGTAAGTTGCAAACTGAGTTCTATGGAAGATCTTCAAACTGTGGCACCTTCACCATTATGAAAGTCTGTCTGTTCTTATGTGAACACTGTGTCTTTCCTGGAGGAGGAGGGAGGCTGAGAACAGCCTGTGGCCAAGAGAGGCGGCTCATGCTGATTTCTACATCCTGTGCATCGAACTCTGAAGGGTCCTGAGGGCATGGTGTTTGCAGCCACAGCACTGTACAAAGGCAGTGCAAGAGNGCCCAGTGGTCAGNACTGTGGCTTTGTGCACAGGCTGCAGTGCTCTGTGTCATTGGACAAAGTCCCTGACTTCTCTGTGACTCAGTTTCCCCTTCTGTAACATCATGATGATGACATCACCTATCTCATCACTTATCTCAGTATGATGTTCACAGCATAAAGGTGATGTCTTTAGAGTGACAAAAACTGCCTGTCACACTCAATGCCAAGCAAGTGTCATCTGGAGTTATGAGGTTAGAATGTCACAGACTGAGGGGANTGTCCCAACGCATCAGAAGGAGCAGCTGGCCCTCCCTGGAGTGTCTCCCCCCACCCCCAGTTCTTCCTTTCCTATACCTCAGGAAAGTATCTAAATGCTTTAGCATTTAAGAAAAGATCTTCTAGGACACTCTCAGGAGTTCAGTACCATCTGTAGGGATGATGGCACACTGTAAACACCGCTTGCACCAGGCTTGAGAGTAGAAAACCAGCTCCCAACTCAGTCCTAATCCAGTGGTGCTCTGACCACTGCCCTGCTCTGACCACTGCCCTGCTCTGACCCCACTGCCCTGCTCTGCCATAAGTGGAAAAGGCTGCTGATATCCTTATGTGACAGCTGAGCCACACCAAAGCGTGAGAATTAACCTGTCCCTTATGCAGTCAGTCAAGCATGGTGGCAAACACCTAAAATCCCAGCACTTGGGAGGTGGAGGCAAGAGGATCAGGAGTCTTAGGTCACCCTTGGCTACATACTGAGTTCAAGACTAGCCTGTACTATGTGAGACCCTGTCTCAAAAAGCCAAAAAGGAGCTAGTCATGCAATCCTGACAACCCAATTTCAATCCTCCCATTAAAAAAAACCAGATATGGATGGGGCCTGATGGGGCCTGTGTTTCCACCTTCAGACACCAGCAAATGCACACAAACACACATGAAACCAAAAGTAATGAGAGCGGATCGGANTCCTTCTCACTCCTTCNGCATCTCTCATTATTACANCCCTTATCCTCATTCCCAAGGGGAGTTCAGGTGTCAGCTCTCTTTGCAGACCAACCACTGTGGCTTTTTTTTTTCAAATCATGTCTGTCTGTCTGTGTTTCTTCCTTTCTTTCTTTCTTCCTTTCTTCCTTCCTTCCTTTCCTTCTTTCCTTCTTTCTTTCTTTCACTGTTTATTTTTCTCTTTTCTTCCTTCTTTTCTTTCTTCAACCCAGCTAACTAGACAGAAACTCTGAGGCCAGGATGTCCAGCTGTGGGAAGCACACAGTGTCCCTTCTGTCACTCTTTCTCTGTCAAAGTAATTGCAAGCCCAGTCAGATTCAACCAGAGGAGGAAACTGTGTTTCTCTGTGTAGCCCTGACTGTCCTGGACCTCACTCTGTAGACTAGGCTAGCCTCAACTCAGATTCACCTGCCTCTGCCTTCCTAGTGCTGGGATTAAAGGCATGCACCATTACCACCTGGCAGACTTGGGAGGTTTTAAGTCAGAGTGCCATAGGGACGCCAAAATGTTGTGACATCTGACCCACTGAGAACTTCNGTCTCCCGAGACCTAGAACCAAGGAAAGGTAAGTGCGACTGTCCGCCAGTTCCCAGCCTCCTTTTCCCTGGAGACAATCAGACATGANAGGGGGTCAAGTCAAGTAAGAACTTCTTTATTGAAAAACAGTGAGCCCCTTTTAAAGCCTAAAACCACAAGGCTAGAGAGAGGGGCGGGGTAGATGCCCCGTCGGGCCAATCAGTTTAAAGTTCACCCAGACATAAACAGCTTAGGTTTCTCCCTCCTTGCTTCCTCCACAGACCCCCACAGACCTTTGTCAACAACTTGGTTCCTTCCTCCCTGCCTCCTCCCAGGTCCATCTTGTAAACAACTTGGCTCTGCAGGCCCCCACACTCAAGCTCAGAGATTCACCTGCCTCTGCCTTCCTAGTGCTGGGATTAAAGGCGTGCACCACCACCACCTGGCAGACTTGGGAGGTTTTAAGTCAGAGTGCCATAGCCTAGATGTTGGCCTTCAGGTGATCTCTCCTGGCTTCATCCACATGCACAGAAACTCATAGACTCCAGGCTTTAAATGAGCTGGGTCTTCAGTGATTGCCTTGTAAGTGCCCCTGTCAGAACTTTAATTTCCACTATAACACACTGGTCACTAGTTCGCTCATTCATTAAGACACTAAATGTGTTTCTCTTGTGTGCTGGTCACAAGCAAAGTGTGAAGTGTGTATATGCAGCTCCNTATTGGACCACTCTAATTCTTCACATGAAGATATCAAGTTCAAGCCGGACAGGGAGCTTAGTTGAAGCTGCAGGGTTAAAGAGTAGAAAAAGGAGTGGATACGGCTCTCATTTGCCAAATCTGGAGTCCTCTCTCTCCCCATCAGTCACTTCTCCACATCCTGCATGGGATCAGAACCACTGCTTTGGGCCTGGCTCTTCTGGCACCTGATTTTACACTGACAATGGCCATCCCTGACCCACAGGCCCTGTTACAGAGAATTCTCNNCTTTGTGCACACAAATGGGAATTTATAAAACTTACCACAAACCCTGGCTAAGCACCCTGTCTCTCCACTGGAGTGCCGGTATCCGGAGCAGCAAAGAGCCATGCTNACCACGTCCGGCTCTGAACCTCCTGCCAGGGACCCTGGCCACTACCTCTGAAGGCAGCGCCCTGCTCATCTATTTCAATGTTCTCTTGAACATTTCCCCACCAAACCATTCTGCCCACCTCGGTGTGCTGTTTGCGCTGTGTACAATACACGCTGTACTTTTCTGGTGCCCAAAGCAGGGGTGGGAGCTCTTGCCTGTTTGAAGTAGGTAGGAACGCTTGGACCACTTCTCAAACCTGTTTGTGTTGGCCTGGGAAAATGGCTCAGAATATTTTCTGATGGAGACCTCAGAGCTTCAAATTCCGTAGAGCTGCACAGGCACAGTTAGCGCAGGTCCATGTGTCTTGTTGTTTCTGAACCTTTGACAAAATTAGGAGCAGCTGCTGTGCCAAGCAGGAATGCTTTATGATGTGCTGACACCTCCAGGAGGTACCGCGGGGAGTGCTGGGTGCCTGCTCAAGAGGACCCAAGTTAACGACGTTCCCCTTGGTGACCCAGGAATGCAGCTGCCCATGTGCTTGCTGTCCAGGGCAGAAAGGGACACTGAGAGTCACCTTTACTCAGGGCCTGGCCCACCCAGACCCCGTTCCTCGAGTTTTTGGCCTCCACAGGAAAGAGCAGATCTTCTTCTGGCAGTACACACTGCTCTCCGTTGTTGCTGCTGCCAAGAGAGAAGGTCCGGTTCACTTGCTATTGAAGAACCATAAGCTTGGGCATAGACAGAGCCAATGAGAGGTGTGGTTACCCTTCAGGCTCTGTTGCTTTTGAGCTCTGTGGTCTGGACAAACCACCTTGATTTTCTTTACACTTGAACTAATAACATCTGGCGGTCCAAGAGCTGGTTGATCATGAACTTAAGTTACGCTAGGCAATGGCCTAAGCTGTTTGTGTGGAGAATTTTATTTAGTGTTCTGAAGAAACCTGTGACAGGGGCTGGAGAGATGGCTCAGTGGTTAAGAGCACTTGCTGCTCCTTCAGAGGACCGGTTCAGTTCCCAGCCCCCACACAGTGGCTCACAACCATCCTTAACTCTAGCCCCAGGGGATCCCAGTCCCTCTCCTGGCCTCTGTGGGCATCAAGAATGTGTGTCGTGTAGGTATTTACATGCAGGCAAGGTACTCATACACATAAAATGAAAACACATAAATCTCTTTTAAAAAGAAAAAGAAGTTCATGACATAGACTTGATTTAGAGAAGAGGAAATGAGACATCAAGCAGCTGGAGCACTTACCAAGGCGAGGCTTTGGGCAAGGTTAAAATCCAGCAGACTGCAGGGCTAACTCCATACAACAGTCTTAGAATTCTGCTGGGCTGCTGCTGCTGGTGACAGAGGCCCAGCAAAGGCTCGAAGCGCAGCTACAGTCTCACTAGCTCCCTTGCCATGTGCTTCTTTTCAAAATAAAGGAGCTGGATAAGCTGAGCACAGCCCTGNAACATCAGGTCAGAGCTGGTAGCAGAGCAGTGGTCTCAGCTCCTGCCACACACTCATGCCAACAAGTGGGGCTACCCTCAGGCTTTCCACACTGCTCTGACAGAGTCCATTCTCCTAAACTTATACAGCAGCTTGCAGGTACTGAGTGGCAGGAGGGTGAGGCATCTCTATGAGATATTCTTGGGCAAGTTAACATGTCTGTTGGACCCTCAGCTTTTTTATCTACGGGAAGGAATTAGGAGGGTTCTCATTCTCCAGAGCAGTTCTGAGGCTCCATGAAGCATAAAAAGCACTTCACAATAGGTTTATTGTCCTATTCAGAGCCCATGGGTAGAGGTGAAGGTAAGGATGGGAACCAGATCTTCATTATGAAAATACCTTAGGAAATAAAGAGACAGAATCCCAAGTATAACACAACTGTATTTTGCACCAGCTGGATCTCCTTGGTCTTGGTGTTCTTCTCTGTGTATCTATTTTGAAACTTCCTTTGA
>LZPO01017331.1:32894-43907 GCA_001675575.1 Neotoma lepida
AGACAAAAACAAACAAGGAAAGGCAGGTTACAAATCAGAAAATTTAAGTAAAGTGGTTCAAAGTTCTTATAATTCTGTCCAAAAATCGGAATTACATGCCATTCTGATGGTATTAATGGATTTTTCGGAACCTCTCAACATAGGTACTGACTCTTATATGCCGAAAGAGTGGACTGTGAGGCTGGATCATCTCAGCTAGCCATCTCGAAATTGTCCTGAGCAGTTTGTAGTCCAAAATCGATCTTTGGGTGGTGTTTGTCATCTTAGTGGTGTTACCATCGTCCTAATGGAATCATGGTTGTGGGGCCCCATCATCTTTTTGGAGACTTCAGAGTTGCTGTTAGGCATGGTCATAGTTCCCTGCAGAAAACTGATAGAGACTCAAACCCAAAATCATGTACAGGAAGCTAAATGAAGCCTTTTCTCCAGAATTACTTAGTACTCTATATGACCATTGACATCATAACAAAATTTAAAATATATATATACATATATAAATCTTGTAAATTTTGATATAAAATTCATACTTTAAGAAAAGTTTTAAAGAATCAAAATAAAACCAAAGAATTATGAGATTAGTGGCAATAGAATAGTCCCCTTAATTTTGGTTTTTCTTCTGTCCCATATTAAAGGNAAGAAGCACCGCCTCCTTCAGACCCTATAGCCCAAGGTCATACCACTACACACAGAGAAACGACCCTGTCTCAAGAAACAAAACAAAAAGAAGAAAGAGGAGGAGAAGGAAAAGAAAAGATTTACTTATTATTATTTTGTGTGTGCATGACTTCTTGTTATTGTCATGGTGCACGCATGAATGTCAAAGAACAAAGACATCATTTCTCTCCTTCAACCTTTACGTGGGTCCCAGGGCTTGAACTCAGGTCACTAGGCTTGCACAGAAAGCCCCTTCACCCACTGAGCCATCTTGCCAGCCCAGAAATGCCTCTTTGAAGGTAAAATTTGATTCCAGAAATATCCTCTGTGTTTCTCAAAAATAGGGTTACCCACCTCCCTCCCTCNGAATGTCAAAGCTGGTCCTCTGCTCGGCTCCAGGCCTGCTCTGCTGGCAGGACCCAGCCTCAGAACCTTGCTAGCTTCCTCATGTTTGACCTAGGGACAGTGGATCCCCATCTCTGAGCCATGGAATCCTAGGAAAGTCCCTTGCTTCCTGCTCTCTGGTTCTACCTCTTGCTCAGAAATAAACATGAAGTTCCTGAGGGGTCTTCATCTTCAGGGTCTCACACATAATTTCAGCACTTAGGAGGCAGATATAGCAGGATCATTAAGAGTCCCAAGCCAGCTTGGTAGTGGTGGCACATGCCTTTAATCCCAGCACTCGGAGGCAGAGGCAGGTGGATCTCTGTGAGTTGGAGTCTAACCTGGTCTACAGAGTGAGTTCCAGGACAGGCTCCAAAGCTACACAGAGAAACCCTGTCTCAAAACAAAACAAAAAGAGTCCCAGGCCTCCATCAAAAAACGAGGGACTGGGTATGTAGCCAAGTTGGTGTTCCGTGCTTGCCTAGTGTGCTCAAAGCCCTGGGTTCTATTTCCTGTACCACACAAATGGGACATAGTGGTGCATGCCTGTATAAATAAAAGAATGCAGGGTAATCATGAGTCCAAGGTCATCCTCAGCTAGTAGTGAATTTGAAGCTATCTTGGATTAGAGGGAACCTATGTTTCACTGAATTTGTCAAGGCAAGACAGCTAGGCAAATGGTAGGTAGTCTCTGTGACATGGGCCAGCCAGCATGTGGACAGTTAGGCTTAGTGTTGCAACGGAGGGACCTAGGATGTAGGCTCCTGGGAAGAAAGCTGACCAGAGCAGCCACAGATGGAAATGGCAGCCACCTAGCTCCGCCTACGCCCCCGTCAGAGGCTAATTAGTTCTTTGTGTGTGATTTGTTCTTCAGTGCTAGAGATGGGCTTTGCCCATGTTAGCCGAGGACTCTACCACTGAGCTGCTGAGCTACACCCCACTGAGGTTTTGTGGGTAATTTTGACCCCCATTTATCTTGACCTCACAATCAGTTCCGAAAAGTCCCCTTTGGGGACTCCATACCTAAGCATGGTGGACACTAGTCAGTGTTTTTAGTGTGACTGTGTGAATATGCCTGTCTGACTTCTCTGCCTCTTTTAAAGCAGTCTGTCCTCTCTTCACAGTGGGCACCCCCTCGTCTGGGCCTCCACAGCAGCAGGGCAGGCATGCACAGGGCTGCCCCTCTCCGGCACATGATTAATGACGTTGTTCAGTTCCTCCCTCCGTGAAGGACTGCTGGGGGCCTCAAACACATGTGAGAGCCCTAAGACCTCCTCCCTTCAAACCACACCCTTCACCCCCAGACCCACTCCTGCAGCCTGCAGAGCCCAAGCCTGGGAGGGGAAGGGTGGGGAGGGGCTGTGACCAAAGAGTGGGCCCAGATGTCCTTAATTTGTGTGGGGTTTTTCCACTTTGGAGGCCGGATATGGCTCCATTCTGGGGAGGGGCCCTTAAGAGAGACCCTACTCCGTCCACCCCGCCCCACAGAGTTCTGTTTAGTTCACCCTATTGGGAAAGGAGGCCAGGCAAGAGCCCGCTCTGGAGGCATGGAGGGACAATGCTGACAGTACAAAGGGATTCAGGGGCTTTCCCTGCCCCTTCCCCATAGGTGACCTTGACAGATCCAGCCGCCTGAACCTCCCTTTCCTACCTTATTAGAGAAACCCGGTCACAAAATAACAAACAAACAAACAAACAAAAGATCCCAGTCTCCACTTTGCTTTCAGTAATAAGAGGACAGAGATGATAGCAGTGCCAAGCACCTGCTTCTACCATGGTCAGCTAAGTAACTCATATTCTTTATTTTTCTTGAGACAGAGTTTCTCTGTGTAGCCCTGGCTGTCCTGGAACTCACTCGGTAGCCCAGGCTGGCCTGGAACTCACAGAGAGCCACTTGCCTCTGCTTCCTGAGTGCTGGGATCAAAGGCGTGCGCCACCACTGCCTAGCTTACCTCATATTCTNTCTTCTCTAGACCAGAGGGTGAATGGTTTCCCTGGCCCTGCTAGCCATAGACTGGGATCTCATTCCTGGTGCCTGGGGGACACGACAACAAAGACAGGTCGTGGGGCAGACCAAGTGAGTAAAGGAGACAAACAAGAGTTCCCTTGGGTAGTCATTGGAAACATGGTCCCAGGTCAGGATGGAGTCTGCCTGCAGCTGCAAGGCTTGCCAAAGGTGTCCAGACCCTGTCCTGAAGCGCAGCTCCAGTCACCTTCCAAGCACCCTCACTGCTTTCTCCATGCACCTTCTTGGAGGAACTAGCACAGAAGGCCATTGGCTACTGTCCATGCTGGTTCCAAGGATTTATAACTAGGAACTGTAATTATTCTTGCAGTGTGGCCCAGATCATCTTGGTTTTGTTGCTGTTGTTTGTTTGTTTGTTTGTTTTTGAGACAAGGTCTCACTGTGTAGCCCTGACTCGTCTGGAATGTTCTTTTGTAGAACAGGCTGGCCTTGAACTCAGAGATCCGCCTGCCTCTGCCTCTAGAGCACTGACATTAAAGGTGTGCACCACCACTTCCAGCCCAGTTCAACTTGTAACAGTGTAGTACTTCTCCCAAGCTTGTAGTACCAACTCAGAGAGTGAGACTGGTGATCTTTAGATAATTAGGTAAGGGTCAGGGGGCGCGGATGAGAAGGTCCCTGCCTACTCCACTCTCCAGTGTCATAGCCCCAACCATGTCTGTAGGCATGGATACTCCAGCACCATGGGGAGGGCTGAGCCTGTCTAAAGGACTGAACAGCTGACTGCTCTGTGGCCGGTCTATACACCTATCCCCCAATGATGTCTCCGAGGACTGGAAGGTGGCTGTCAACAACAGGCACAGAGACCTGGGTTCAGGCTCAGGAGTCTTTGCTTTGAGGATGACACGCTGTTACCAACTCACTGACTTGGGTCCTTTTGCTCTAAGGGTCGAAATGTACAGAAACTGTGAGAAATCAAGAAGCCAGCTCTTCCAGGGCTGAGCCCTTGGATCCTTCCCCATTTGACAGCAGGGAGCTGTGTGAACTGTGGCGCCCTCTAGTGTTCTCTCTTGGTTAGGCCTCGGGAAGCTGCCATTCCTTAATCTTGCCGCTTCTGGGTAGGCCTACCAGTCCACGACTCCTCCACCTTTGACAACGGCTGGTGTTACAGCTCCTAGGCCTAGGTGTCTGAAATCCTTGGCCTAAGGCTTGTCGGCTTTCAGGAACTCCTCCCTCGGTTTCTCTAGTCTAGCTCCTTACAGCCTCCTATCCTTCAGCCTCTGCTTTCTGCCCTCTCTTACCTCTACCTCCACTGGTCTTCCACTGTTTCCTCAGCTGCCTCTTGCTGCTGACCGTTGTCACCCAGGCTGCCCTTTGAGAGACAGCTACTGCTAGACCCTTCGCTGTTTTAACTGCAGGTCTGGCCATTACCCTTTTGACAGCTAAAGAGTTGTCAAGCAGCCTCGGTCCCTCTGCTTCTGCAGTTCAGGCCACCACTCAACACTATGTCAAACAACACAGGACTGTATCTTTCAGCTAATGTAGTGAGTGGAACACCCGGCTTATATAGTGCAAGAAAGTGTTTGTACCCATCATAGCACACCTCCCATGCAAATGATAATTTGTTCTTGCACCAGTCACAGCCTGTTTCTCTTTTAATATTTTTTATGTTTATTTTTATTACATGTGTATGAGTGCCCATGGAAGTCAGAAGAGGGCACTAGATGCTCTGGACTTATGGATGGTTGTGAGCCACCATGTGGATGATGGAAACCAAACCCAGGTCCCCTGCAAGAGCAACAAGTGCTCTTAGCCACTGAGCCATCACTCAAGGCCCCACAGCCTGTTTCTTTAACATCCACAGCCCCCCTGCTAGGCTACCAACAGAAGTGCTCTTTCTCTGACCTGGGTGGAAACGGTTGCAGGATCATCTGGAATTCACAGAGGTTTGTGATAGCAAAGAGTCTGGTATGACTGTTTCAAACACCCTTACCTGACGCTGAGCCTTCAGGAGCCAGAGCAATCAACTTGGATCATCCTGTAGTTGGCTCCAGACAGCCACAGAGTGTTCAAGACAGCCAGTGCTGGTGTAAGGGTAGTCTGGCCGGCTATTTGCCTGACAGTCCTTTTGCTCAAGGCAGCCAGGGTAGCAAGGGAGAGTCCCACAGCTGCCAATTAGGGAGTCAATTAGGAAAATTATGGGAACATGAACCTCAGATGTACTTTGAATAAGGACTCATGGTAACACTAATAGTGTAGTTAACAGATTTTAACAGTGCTTAACACCTGCCCAGTGCCCAGGAGAGGAGCATGTGTGCACGGAGTCAGTTTGCCGGAGGCTGAAGACGGAGCCAGAGGTCCTGCACCAAGGTCTACTTACCTCTCCCTCAATACAGAAATCCCAGAGCATAAATCTCCCGCGACATCAAGATTGGGACCATTGAGGCCATTCAGAATGGCAAGCCCCAGCTGATCAGCAGATAGTATCACCAGAGAAGGCCCCACCTCCTTTTATTCCTGGGAGGATCTCAACAGTGGCCAGACAGGCATGCAGCCAGTCTTACTCACAGGAAGACCCCAAGCCCAGAGCCCAGAGTATCTCCACACAAATGCTTCAAACTCCTACAGTCCTGGACCCTGCCTGACTCCTCCAAGCTTCAAGACCTTCAAACCTGACCTACACTGCCTTCCCACAGACAGGAATCCTCCTTCTGGCTCTAAGACAGGTGAGGAAGACTCGCCTCTCCCTGAGGCTCTGGGCAGGTGTCAGCCATTGTTAATGTTTGTGGGACCCTTTCCCTCTTACTGGGTTGCCTCGTCCAAGCCTTTATATGAGGGTTTATGCCTAGTCTTATTGCATCTTGTTATGCTGTGTTGGTTGGTGTCACTGGGAGGCCTGCTCATTTCTGAAGGGAAATGGAGGAGCAGTAGATCTGAGGGAGAGGGGAGGTGGTGGTGATGGGAGCCGGAGGGAGAGGAGGGAGGGGAGGATGCAGTCGGAATTTATTGTATGAAAGAAGAATAAAGAAAAGAACACTGTTTAAATCGAGTCAAGTGTGGTGGCACAGATACTTGTAATCCTAGTTCAATCTCCAGCACTGCAATAAATAAATAAGTAAATGAAGCAACCGGCCCAGGCTTCATGTTTATTGATTTCCATTTGATCATTCCAGAAAGGATTCAAGGTCAGCATCACCCGTGCTCCCAGATGTCAAGAGCTTCCAAGCACATATAGTAAGGACAGTGGCTTTATCTTGGGAGGGGACACCCCTGCGGTCATGAACAGGAGGGAGCGGTGAGATCAAGGTCCCTGTCAGGTAATGAGGCAACAGTCACTTTCCCAAGTCAGAGTGAGGCAAGATGAATCCAGATTGTGAAACAGAGCTCTGCTTTGTTTTCTCTGCCAGAAGACAAGGGTCCAAGAGTCCATGCCATTGGCATCAGGCCACTCCCCTCCCTGAAGGTCACAGATCATCACCACCCTGGCTGGCTTAGGATTTAACCAGAGCAGATCATGCAGTGACCAAGGCTGGAGTAGCTGGCCAGGGCAGCCCCAGTGTCATTCCATCTCTTGCACAGCCTAGAGGAGATAGGCAGAAGCTTTAATGAGGGCCAGGGCCCCCCCCCAGACAGAGCCCCATAAGGGTGAGTGTGGACAGCCAAGGAGGTGGGTAGCAGGATGAGGGGAAGAGAGGGTTTGGGTACAATGTCATTCAAAGATGAGCTAATTCCAGAGTCTCCTACAGACTCAAAACAGCCAACGGCTTAGCACCGTCCCCAGGGTCATCACCGTAGAACAGTAGAGACTTTCCAAAAAGTGCTTCATCTAAGGCGATTCCATTTAGAGACAAGGCGTTGGGAGCTTCCTGATGCTTTAACCACCTCCTCCCAGCCCCCCAGTCTGAATGTCCAGGGTTCCGACACTAAAGTGGGGCTGCCAGAAAGTGGGCATACCCATCTGGGAAGGAGAGCTGCTCACCTAGTGCCCCTGGGAGGCAGGAGCTTCTCTGCCTGGAAAAGAGAGAAGAGAAAACACATCATTAATTCATGCTTCATCTGGGCGTGATGGCTCCTATCTGCAAGTCTCACATTCCAGAGGCTGAGGCAGGAGGTTCAGGAGGCTCGATCAGGAGGGGCTGTATGGTAAGTTCTAGGCNACTCTGGGCCACAGTGGACACTCTATCTCAAAAATACTAAAACCTATTAGGAGACTCAGGCAGTAGATCTCTATGAGTTCAAGGATTGACAGGGCAATAAAGCAAGACTCTGTCTTNAAAAAAAACAACTAAAGCCAGGGATAGTGAGATAGTCCAATGAGTAAAAGCACTTGCCAACCAAGCCTAACAACCTGAATTTGATACCCAGGTTGAAAGTGGAAGACTTAGAACCAATTCTCATAAACTGTCCTCTGACCCCCACACATGCAGTGGTATGTACACACCCACAAATAAACTAAGTAAATAAATTAAAATGTATTTTTGGCAGGGGGCTGGAGAGATGGACTGCTCTTCCAGAGGACCAGGGTCCATCCCCAGCACCCACCAGGCTAACACCAACTTTAACTCCAGTCCCAGGGATCAGATGCCCTCTTCTGGCTCCTCGGGCACTTCACACATGTGGTTCACAGAAATACATTCAGGCAAAACGCCCAAACACATAATATAAAAATAAACAGAGAGCTAGGCGGTGCTGGCACACGCCTTTAATCCCAGCACTCGGGAAGCAAAGGCAGGCGGATCTCTGATCTCAGAGTTTGAGGCCAGCCTGGTCTACACAGCAAGTTCTTGGATAGCCAGGGCTACACAGAGAAACCCTGTCTCCAAAAAATAAATGAATGAATGAATGAATGAATGAATGAATGAATGAATGAATGGAGAAAAATATACTTTTTCTGAAAAGTACTAAAACCAAAGAACAAAAATCATGATTCAGACTCCAGGCCAGCTGAAGGGCCCCAGGAACCAGCTCAAGGAAGTCTGCACACTGTTCATTTCCTGAGATCTACAGGAGAACCCACAGTCTCTTCTTCCTTCACCAGACACAGAGAAGAAAAGAGGATGACAGGACACAAATATCGCCCTAGCTCAGTGTGCCCCAGGCCCTTCCAGACTGCTCACTAACCCCACAGTAAAGCAATGGTAGCTGTTACTTGACAGCTCCATTTTGCAACTAAGAAACTGAATCTTTATTCAGTCTGACTACAGCCCTTGCCCACTATTGAAAAGGTTGATAAAGGAGCAGCAGTTTTATTGAGTTGTTGCTATGTGCAAGGCCCCAGGGGTACCATATCACATTCAGCAGCCCTGTGATAGAAAATATGTTACCATGGCCACTATGCAGAGGAAAGACAGACACTCAGGTTCAGAAGCAAGCCTTTGGTCACATGGCCCAGGTCTTCAGCCTTCACCCACCCCTACATCCAACCGAAGATTCCAGGCACATGGAAAGGCCAGGTCTACAGAGAAAACCACATGCCACGCCCTCCCTGAGATGTTCCCATATAAGATACCCTGGACATTTGCCCCCTAGACCTGTCCCTCGGCCAGCTTTTGAGGTGCCATTGGTAGGTGCATTTTGCCACACACAAAGCATACACAGTGTGCCCTCCCTGCTGCATTTCCCTCAGTTACAACAGGATGTCCCCAGCTGCAAAAGGTGCTCACCTTTAGGGATGAACTTCAATGAGCTGCTGAATATTCAGAATCGGGATTGTCCCCGCTTGGGGCCATCATTCAGGAACTCGTGGCCCAACCCATTGCCACACTTGCCACAGGACACCTGGAAAAACCCAAACATAGTCACCCTGCCTGCTGCAGATAAGTAATGCTTCCACCATCTGCCTATTTCCCAAGCTAACTATAGTTCTGAGGGGTGGGGCCTGTGCAGGGAAGCTATCCTAACGCTCATGTTCTCTCAGAATACAAGCACTCTCAAAATCCAGGTGTGGTGACTCACACCTTTAGTCCCAGCACTCAGGAGGCAGAGGCAGGTGGATCTCTGAATTCGAAGCCAGCCTGCTCTACAGAGTTTCAGTACAGCCAGGGCTACACAGAGAAATAGTGTCTTAAACAACAACAACAAATCTTGGGGTGCCAGCACCCCAGCTTAAGGTGGAGACCTGGAACAACCTCATGAGGGAGCAAAGGAAGACAAGTGTAACCAGTCCCAAGACCCTCCCTGGCCAGCACTCACGGGGGCTATCACACCCACCTTTAAAGCTTCAGGTCGGTTTTTCTCAGGGCGCTTGGTGACACTGTCTGCATGGATGGTTTCAGTGAATGCTGGCCACGGGGAAGAGTGTGCATACTTTGAGTGGCTGGAGAACAACTCGTAGCCACACTTGGCACACACATAGACACCTGTAGCACAGGAAGAACAAAAGCAGAGACATTCATCAGCTGCATCTGTCTGGTATAAGTTTCCTTGACCTTGGACCCGGGAAATGACAACACTAGCACTGCCCCCATTGTGACAGGAGACCACACACCATCCCCATACATCCCCTGCTCACAGCCCATTGATTGGCTCTGGGAGACCTAGCAATGCCTGGCTCAGTTACAAGGGGCCAGAAGTCACTCATTGGGCTCATTTCCGCTACTCTCAGTGGCCCTGTGATAGGAAATCTTGAACATTTTAATTTAATTATTTAGTTTTGGGTGTCTTAAAAGACTTTTACTTTATGTGTATGGGTGTTTTGCCTGAATGTGTGTCTGTGTACCACATGTGTGCAGTGCGCACAGAAACCAGAAGAGACCAGAAGAAAGGGTCAGATTCCCTGAGACTGGAGTGGTGAGAATGAAAGCCAGGTCCTCTGGGAAGGCAGGTTTTTAACACTGAGCCATTTCCAGCCCCCTTGGGGGTTTTGTTTTGTTTGTTTTGAGACATCTTGTGCCAGTTAGTTTCTGTCACATCTTGTGCCAGTTAGTTTCTGTCAGCTTGAAACAATTAGAGTTACCCAGGAAGAGGGACTCCAGCTGAGGACTTACCTGGATCAAACTGGTCTGTGGGCATGTATGTCTACGGGGACATTTTCCTGATTAATGATTGAGGTGGGAGGGCCCAGCTCACTGTGGGCGGTGCCATCCCTAAGCAAGTGGGTCTAGGCTGTATTAGAAAGGTAGCTGAGATGGGGCTGGAGAGATGGCTCAGTAGTTAAGAGCACTGGCTGCTCTTCCAGAGGACCCAGGTTCAATTCCCAGCCCCCATATGGCAGCTCAAAACTGTCTATAACTCCAATTCCAGGTGATCTGACACCTTCACACCAATACACATAAAAATAAAGTTAAAAAAATATTTTTAAAAAGAAAAAGAAAGGTATCTGAGCCAGGTGGTGATGGCACATGCCTTTAATCCCAGCACTCGAGAGGCAGCGGCAGGGAATCTATGTGAGTTCAAGGCCAGCCTGGGCTACTGAGTGAGTTCCAGGATAGCCAAGGCTGTTACAGAGAAAGCCTGTCTCGGGAGGGGAAAAAAAAAGGAAGGAAGGAAAGTAGCTGAGCAAGCTAGGGTAGCAAACCAGTAAACAGCATTTCTTTGTGGTCTCTACTCAGTTCCTGCTTCCAGGTTCCTACCTTGGCTTCCCTCGATGATGGACCATAGCTTGTAAGCTGAAATAAACTCTTTCCTCCTCAGACAGGTTTTGGTCAGTGTTCTTTCACAACAGAGAAACAAACTAGGACAAGTCTCACACTGTAGCCCAGGCTAGCCTGCAACTATGTAATCCAGGCTGGCCTCAAATTTAAGGCAATGCTTCTGCCTGAGCCTCTCTACCCTGGATTACAGGTGTGAACCATACTTGGCTAACATTTCCATTTATGAGCAAGAAGGGGAAGGTTGGTGTTGCAGACACATGATAAGGTATGTAGCCAAGAGAAAACCCTGAATATCTGATTTTAGCCTTCCTTTATCCCTGGACAAGATCCACACAGCAGGGCCCCTAACACTGCCAGTGCAACCATTTGGTCCCCTCTCTCCTCAAGTAGGCATCTCTGCCACTCAACAAAGTTTTT
>LZPO01017331.1:78068-97125 GCA_001675575.1 Neotoma lepida
CCGCGGTCTGAGGTTTCCAGCACATACACACGTGCCCCTGCAGGCACTGATAGCTCATCAGTGCGACTGCCCTCATAGGCCTGGGTAGCGAAGAACTGCGTTCCTAGGGTAGGTATTTGGGGATCACTGTAGAACTGCAAGGCTGGAGTCCTGGCTTTCTCTGGGCTCAACTCTAGGAACCCTGGGCTGCTCTGAAACCCACTTGAGCTTTCTCCTGGCTGTAAGCAGCACCCACATGCCTGGTGCCCCATGATCACCTCCCTCCTGGGCTTGGTCTCAGCCTTGCCACAAGGTCCATTCTTAGTGGTGAGGGAACTTAGTAGTGAGGGATGGGTTCATACCACTGCCTTGCAAAGCCAGGCCTGACTCCTGGCCTTGGCCTGGGGCTACCTCCTCCAGGTAGGGAGCTGGAAACCAGGCTATCTGCTGATCCTTGTTCTCCACCAGCCACCAACCTGATCAAGAGGCAGGGAAAGGGCTCAGATGCCAAGGCCTGCATCCATCTTGATCAGAGAGCAAGTCTTTTTTTGGTTTTGTGTTTGGAACTCCCTTTGTAGACCAGGCTAGCTTCGAACTCACAGAGATCTGCCTGCCCATGTCTCCTGAGTGCTGGGATTAAAGGTGTGCACCACCCACCACCCAGTTGTCCCCAGGTTAATACTGTGGCTCTACCTGAAGGATGTCGTAGTAATACGTCCAGAATTTCTTGAGCCTGTGTGTGGAAAGGTCTGTCTCTTGTGTCATGGGTGTAGAAAGGCTGTAAACAGCGCATGCTCTGAGCCTCCAGGCTATGAATGGCAAGATTGCTTGCAGGTTGGGATAAGGGCTCCTCTGGTGTGGGCAGGATCACCAGGCTGGGCAGGGCAGCAGCTCGTGAGAAATGAGTAGGAAGGGTGGGAATACCCCTTTCCTCACCTACACATAGGTCAGCCTTCTCATCTGCCCTTAACAACAAGTGTATGGACTGGGAGTGTAGGGTGTATACCAGTCACCTGCCGGGAGGCAGCGTGGGCTCCAGATCCAGAAGTTTGGGTGCAAAGAAGTCATTGAGTGCTGAGCTCCTCAATACGTGCTCTGAGGTTGCCAGCAGCGCCTGTACGTAGGTGTCCAGCAGCCGCAAACGTACCAGGCCTCGGCCAGTATGCCCCCGACGTGTCAGCAGTGGAGCATCTGCCCGGGTATCACAAGAATACACTGGGACCCGCTCACCCACAATTTTTATTTGTTTGCCTTACCACCCCTGTGACCACCCCTGTGACCCCTGCAGGCCTGACCAGGAAGCTTGGGAAGAACTCGTTCAGATTTCTGGAGCAAGCCCGCCTCCACTGGGAAGGTTTTCTTAAGGATCTTCTGAGGGGAAGAAGCACATGTCAATCTCTGAGAGTGGAAAGAACCCCGGGGGAGGGAAGGGTCCCTGGAAGAGCTCCTACAGGCAGGGAGGGAGGTCATGTATCTGGAGGCCTCCGGATTAGAGGATGAGCCACCCTGTTGAAGTAGTCCCTGTGTTACTTACCTGGAGCTGCCTAAACTCATCCCAGCTCCTACGAACAGAGGAGTCACTGTTGTCTGACCAGAGCACGGAAAAGGCGAATGTCTGTGTGAGGAAAAGTTGAAGTACTATCTCCCTTCAGATTTTGCCAGCTACCTTTCTACCTCTTTGGGCAGAGGTGGAAGATCGGGCTGTATTGTCTTACCTGGAGTCGCTCCATCTGCACCAAGGCTACAGCATGTGCCGATACTGGGTGTCTTGGACCTGCCATGATTGTGGCCTCCTGCAGGGTGCTTGAAGGGGCTCTGAGCAGCCGGAAGAAGTGAACTGGAATTTCCCAACACTGCCCTAAACTGAGTCCCTGCACAGCACTCACCCGGAAACTTTACAGTTTCCTGGTTGTTCTTCAAGCACAAAATCTAAGAGGATTCATTGCAGAAGGACCGCACCACGGGGAGGGGCAAGCCAGGGCAGGTGGGAGGAAAAAATGAAGTCCTTTGTACTGGACTGTTCTGAAACAACCCTGAGGGGCTGGAACTACCGCCTGGGGCTCCTTTCCTCCCCTAGCCAAGGGAAGAAAGGAGGTAGGCAGCTCCACTACAAAGTGCCGCCTCCACCTCACCTGCCCCCTGCCTCTTCCCTGCCCTGCTGCAACCTTCCAGGGTGTGCCTAACAGCACGGTTTTTTAATTCACCTGGGGGTTATAGGCTGTTGTAGTCTAAATCAACTATTTCACACCTACATCCTTTTAGTTTAGCTGTGGTTTTCTGCGGGGTGGGGAGTGGGCTTTGAGACAGAGTTTTGCTAATTAGAAAGACTGGCTTTAAACTTGGGATATTCCTGCCTCAGGCTCCTGAGCAGCTAAGGCTCAGATCTGTGTAACTAGGCCATGAAACCTATCTGTTTCCTTGGCCAAGTCTTGACATCGCCTTAAACTACATACTGGTTCTTACATACATGCTATTTCAGAAGCATTAGAAGACAGAAGAGAGCAGCTGGAAAAGCCGTGAGGACCTACCACTGGGGACCTAGAGGAATTGTGAGCTCCCCTCACCTCTCAACTGGCAACCTCTGTCTGGCCCTACCAACCCTAGATGCCCTCCACCTATCTTCCATAGCCACTGCCTCCTCTCTGTTGTTTGAATCTTAGTCTTTTAATAAAAAAGCCAGATATCAGGGTGAAAGCTGAAAGATCAGAGAAACAGAACAGCCCACCACAAGTTCTTACCTCTATGAAATCCTCAGCCTAAAGAGACTGAGTTTCTATTTCCTCACACCTTATATACCTTTCTCTGCCCTGCCATATTACTTCCTGGGATTACAGGCATGTGTGCTTCCCAAGCAAAGGCGTAATATCTCAAGTACTGGGATAAAAGGTGTGTGCCACCACTGCCTGACCTCTTTATCTAATCTAGTGGCTAGCTCTGTCCTCTGATCCTCAGGCAAGTTTATTAGTGTACAAAATATATCACCACAGCTCTCACTTAGATGTACACAGAGGAGCCCCAACTCTGTGGCTAGTAAGAGGTTCCTTCTGTCTCTTAACCCACTCACAGCTGGAGAGATGGATCAGATAAGAGCACTGGCTGCTCTTCCAGAGGACCCGGGTTCAATTCCCAGCATCCACATGGCAGCTCANGACTGTGTAACTCCAGTTCCGGGGGATCTGACACCCTCACACAGACATACATGCAGGCAAAACACCAATGCATGTCAGTGGCCATGTCAGAAGAGCAGCTGGTGGCAATTGACTTCAGGGTGTCAGCCCACCAGGAGGCAACTCCCTGATGGGTGAATTTCAGATAGAGGCAAGGCCTGGAGACCACAGACCCCAAAATGTCTTATGCTTTGGCTGTGCCTTATATGTTTGCTGCTGCCATCTTTCTCTGGTATCTGGCATAATGTAAATNGGTGTGGGGAGATCCCCACTGCCTGTAATGTAGTGTGTTTATCTCATGGAAACATCCCGTTCTACTGGGCATTTTCACCTGTGGATTATTATGAACACGACTTCTTCCTAAGCTGAACTGTCTAAATAATAATAATAATGTTAGTTTAAATAGAGTCTTGATGGGGCTGGAGATGTGGCTCAGTGGTTAAGAGCACTGGCTGCTCTTCCAGACGTCCTGAATTCAATTCCCAGCAACCACATGTGGCTTATAACTATCTACAATGAGATCTGGTGCCCTCTTCTGGCTTGCAGGGACACATGCAGACAGAACATTGTATCATAATAAATAAATTCTTTAAAAAAATAGAGTTTTGATGATTAAAAATATAAACAAGGAAGTGTCACACTGCTACAACACATGAGTTTCTATTGAGCCATATAGACTGTGGCTTAGGTTAATGATTAAGAAAAATAATTGAAGCTGGTGGTGGTGCACGCCTTTAAGCAGCTGACGCACTTTTCCTGCTAGGATTGGTTGATGACCAAAGGTGATGATTAATTCCTTATACCCATTTTTGCCCTCAATCTCCTGATATTATAAAACAAACAAACAAACAAAAAACTATTGATGAGTGGATATCTACCCTAAAGATTTAAAGTAGAGCTGATTATTTTTCGTATATAAAAATTTAGGTTTGTGATTTACTTTAAGATTCCGTATAAGATTACCTTTCAAGGTAAGTAATAAAGTAATTGGCCCTTTCTTTGTAACTGCTAAACTGCAGCCTGCCAGTAAAAGACCTGACTGAGAAAAATATCTTGCTTGCCTACACAGTTAATCTATAACAAGTTGCTTCGGTATTAATGTATATGGGTTCTTGGGATAATTCGTTTTTCACCTGTAATATGTAAAATGTTTCATCACGTAAGGGATNTGGAAAACATGCTGTTTTTTACTGTTTGTTTTGTATTCATTGTAATCATTCACTTGAAAAACAGAATGTAACCACATTGTAATTTTTATCTTGCCTGAAAGATTTTGCTGGGGTGTATAAGCTGTAAGGGACAGAATAGAGATAGAGAGTTAAAATGGGCTAGAAGGAAAACATCAGGAATGAGAGAGAAGGAACTAGAAGGAAAACACCAAGAATAAAGATAGAGTTAGAAGGAAAACATCAAGAATGAGAGAAGGGGGGCTGGAGAGGTGGCTCAGAGGTTAAGAGCACTGACTGTTCTTCCAGAGNTCCTGAGTTCAATTCCCAGCAACCACATGGTGGCTCACAACCATCTCTGATGAGATCTGGTGCCCTCTTCTGTATACATAATAAATAAATCTTAAAAAAAAAAATGAGAGAAGGAAATCACCAGGAAAATAAAGAATACAAAAGAATACAAAATAAAAAGGTCTGAAGGAAACCATCATGAGAGTGTGTGTCTTTTTTCCCTTAACCCTCAGATAAAAAAGTCATAGTACACTAACTTTGTCGATTTCCCTTTGAGTCCTGTGCTGCTTAGAGGCTGGCCCTCCAGGCAGTGATAAATGGACATAAGAATAATTAAAAAAAAAAAAAAACAGCTGGGTGGTGGTGGTGTACATCTTTAATCCCAACACTCAGGAAGGAAGCAGAGCCTGGTCTACAGAGCGAATTCCAGGACAGCCAAGGCTACACAGAAACTCTGTCTCGAAGAAAAAAAAAAAAATCACTCACAAAATAGGAGAAATCTTGCAAAACAGAAATGGGATCGGGTGAAGACAGCTTTGTCCCAAACTGCCCAATGTCTCCCACTCCTTTTAGAACAAATCCCAATTTCTAGCATGGTCATTGGTGGGCCATTGCCCAACTGGATTCTGGCCTCCCCAAAGTACTGCCCCCAGTGGCCTTGGTGCTTCTGCAAAATACAGATAGCCTAAGTTGATTCCTCATTCTACAGGCCTGTGCCTAAGGCTCTCCAATTTAGGAAAGCTATATTCCCACACCCTATACACCGCTTTCTCCGGTTTGTAAATAAAATTTATTCCTGTGACTGGGTTTTCCCCATCTTCACCTCTGGTCAAAGGTTAAAGAGGCCAGGAACAAAAGCTTGTTCCTTGTTCTGCTCAGTGCCGGAAATAGCGCTTGGAGCAGATTACCACTGTACAAATATTTGCAGAATGAATGAATGAATGAACACATGGAGGCAGGGGGAGGAATTCCTCCTGTGATGGCCCAGGCTTTTAAGTCAAGCACTTGACTAGGTGCTGGTGGTGGCAGAAGATTGAGGAAATCAGCGTCATCTTCACTCAGCTACACACAGAGTTCGAAGTTAGCCCAAGCTACATGAGACTTCATCTCAAAAAAAGAAAGGAATTCCTGAGGCTGAAATAAGCATAATAATTTTTTTTTCCAGGTTCTAGGATGGCGGCGCGCCCGCAGGATTTACCCTGCAGAATTTACCCCGCAGCCTCTCCCAAGGTTGCTAGGTTCCAGGTCGCCAGTTCCCGGGGCAAAGGTTGACCCTAGCCACTGGTGCTGTCTGGTCTCTGAGGCCACGCCCCGCGGCGCGTTGCCAAGGCACCCAGAAGCGTGTGGGTGGACGTGTCCTACGGCAGAAAGGCCCAAAACTTGGCGGCGCGGGTAAGCGTCCGAGCGGAGCGATGGGGGTGACGCGACAAGCGTCTCGGACCTCGTCCCAGCCCGAGCTCTCAGCGGGGCGGCCGCGCACCGTGCACAACACACTCCACCTCTCCTGGAGGAAGCCCGAGCCCCACCATGGACCACGCACGCCCGGCCCGCGGCGGGCATCCAGGCGCAAGAGTACCAGCAGGGCCGGAGCCGCCTCGCCCGATGCCGCCTCGGCCCCGGCCTCCCGCTCCGCCTGCTCCCCTGCCGAGGCCTCCCACTCCGCCGCGCCCGGGGCCACCGCCTCGGCCCCCAGCCCCGCCCCGCCGCCAGGCTCCGCCTCCTGCCCCGGCGTGAGCCCAGCCCCGGGCCGCCTTTCCCGCTCCTGCCGCCGGGCGCTGGCCGTGGCGTGCGCGCTTGCTTGGCCCGCCTTCCCGAGGCCCTGTCGGCCCCGCCGTCGGTGCGCACGCAAGATGGCGACGCCCAGCGAGCCCGCGGGCTTCTCTCGCAGTCGTCTCTTCTCCTTCCTGCCCCACGGCGCGCGCTCCGAGATGACCGACGACTTGGTGACGGACGCTCGGGGCCGCGGCGCAGGGCACAGANACGCCGCTGTCTCGGCCGCGGCCCCGGCGCCGGCGCCGCAAGGTTTGGAGCACGGGAAGCGGCCGTGCCGGGCTTGCGTGGACTTCAAGTCGTGGATGCGGACCCAGCAGAAGGTGCAGATGCCCCGCCTGACCGCCGGGTCCCGGTCCCCCGCCGCCCCACATCGGGTTTCCTCAGGGTTAGCTATGCCTAAACGTGTCCACCCCCTCACCCACACACACCGTTAGGCTCGAACTCAGTCACTGGCTGGCCGGATCGGTTTACTAGGCTGCCAACCGAAAAAGGGAGCATTCTTGTTTCCTTTATTTTTATTTTTATTTTTGGTGATACTGGGAATCCGAACCCAAGGCCTCTGGCGTGCAACGCAAGCAATCTGCCACTGGGTTGGAATTTTGTGGGCTTTGGGTTGGGGAAGAATGAACTGACCCTTGGTCGGCCTACTTCTGCAGCGGGACACCAAGTTTAGGGAGGACTGTCCACAGGATCGGGAGGAATTAGGTCGTCACACCTGGGCTTTCCTCCACACGCTCGCCGCCTATTACCCGGACATGCCTACCCCAGAACAACAGCAAGATATGGCCCAGTTCATACATATATTTTCCAAGTTTTACCCCTGCGAGGAGTGTGCAGAAGACATAAGGAAGAGGTAAGTGTTGTACCTCCGCCAGTAAGACTCCTGAAGGGGGCCTGGCTTGATGACATAGAGAGGGGCCTGGAAAAATAGGTACAGAAGTGACAGGTTGCTAGCAGAGGGATCACCGAAAGGGNTGTTGGGTGTTGCGAGCCTTCTCCTTTCTCTTCAAAAGCCCAGTTCTGTGGATCGTTAGCCTTAAGGTTTTTAGGAAGGGCTTCCCTGCCACTTCCTATATTCATTCCTCGTGGGCAGATTGGCTAAGATTCCACATTGCCTAACTTCCCTAATCCCTCAGTGTGGTTCCTGACTTTAAAAACGGGAATGATAAACTTATCACTCTCAATGGCCTAACCTAACCTATTCTTAGAGGTATTTCTAGGTTGGACCTGTTATGCAGTTGCTATTTGAAGTCTGGACAGTTAGGAATGAGGGGGAATCTCTTGCTGAACTGGGCCCTTGGTGCTAAGAAACACTAAATTGTGTCAGGCCCCACCTGTCTAGACTCTGCCTGGGGCTAGAGACCATAAGGTGAGGCTCCCTGATTGTTACAAGGTTGTAAAGTTGCCTGCTTTAGTATCTTACTCTGGGCTCTTGCCAATCAGATGAGTGAGCAGCCCTGGGAGTTGCCCAAGCCCAGGAAACTCCAGAGTCAACCCTGGTCTTGGCTTTCCCACCCCTTGGAGCAAATCCCCAAGTGTAATTCATAGCATGCCCCGGCTCCCTGTCCTCAGGCACTGGCAAGGACAGAGGAGTCAACACCTCCTTATATTCTTCCTGTCCTTCTCTCACAAAGGATAGGTAGGAACCAGCCAGACACAAGCAGTCGGGTCTCCTTCAGCCAGTGGCTGTGCCGCCTGCACAATGAGGTGAATCGGAAGCTGGGCAAGCCTGATTTTGACTGTTCAAGAGTAGATGAGCGATGGCGTGACGGCTGGAAGGATGGCTCCTGTGACTAGAAGATGGTCAGCACAGCATGTGGGGCAGCTAGCCAGGATCCATGGGCAACCTGGCTAGAGAGGGGCAGCCTATTGATTGATTAAAGTGCATCTGAGCCAAAGCTTGTTTGGGTGGTGGGGGAGGGGTCCCTAGGACAATGCCAATGGGAACCCTACCCACAGGATTAAGAAGTGGAGGTGTCCACTGCAGTCACTTAAGTGGCCTCCTCAGCTAAGGCCCCATGGGACCGAAGATGAGAGAGGCAATAGTCCAGGCTGCCCCGTACCCTTTATAATGCAGCCTCAGCCTCTTGCCCAGTATACACTTGGGACATAGTTGCCCTATAGGAAGATAGGCTAGACCATTGCCATCCTACTGCATATCCAGGGGTCCCTACAGAAGTGTGACCCTGGCTGACAGCTCTGTGCCATTGAAGCATGGTACTGAGCTTCTATTCTATACTCTGTCCCCAGCTCTAGTAGGGTTCTTTTCTTAGGGTGTACCACCATACTGCCCAAGGCCTGCCTGGCTCATGGTCTTCCACAGCTATGACATGCCTGTCCTCAGATAATCCTGAACATCTGCTTCCTTAGAGTTTGAGACCAAAATAAAATGAAGTGACTTAGGGCCTGGTTTCTGTGTGTTTTGTACTGGGATTTACAGTGATGGACCGGCCTGCTTTTGCTTCTCTGTGATTAGTTGGATCCTCTTGTCTGAAGTTCTGGCAGAAGTCCCTGTGGAGCAGCTGAGACAACTCTTCATGAAGAGTCAGGAACCCCCAGGGTGAGAAGGAAGCTGAAGATGACAGGGGACTATGGCACACAATGCAGAGTAGCCAGAGTGGTGGATGCTGGGAATTTGGGTCTCATTGGAATTCAGAATGCCGAGTGTGCACCCTCCAGTTACTGCGCTCCTCTGGGTCTGCTCAGCTTGATCTATCCTTAGGCAAGGCGTTCAACCAAAGCATCCCAGCAGCAGTGGGTGCCCCAGTCCTCAGAGCATAAAGATACCATTCTTTCCTGTGCCGGCCCTTTTGTGGGTGAGGACTAGCTTGGGCATGACTTCTTGTGCCTCCAGTAGAGCCTTTTTTTAAGAGCACTGGCTGTTCTTCCAGCACCCATGTAGTGACTCACAACCATCTGTAACTCCAGTCTTAGGAGATCCAACACCTACCAGGTACAAAAGCCCATAGAGAAATACACAAAACACATTTGTTGTCCAAGTCCGTTGGTCCTCCTCTTGGTTTCTCTGTGTGGCCCTGGCTGGCCTTGAGCTCACAGAGATCCACCTGCCTCTGCCTCCTGAGTGATAGGATTAAAGGTGTGCGCCACCACTTCTGGTTAAACACTTTACCAAAAAAAAAAAGCAAGGTGTGGTACTTGGTACCTTTAGCCCTAGCACTCAGGACACAGAGACAGTTGGATCTCTGAGGCCAGCTTGGTCTACATACTGAGTGCCAGGTCAACCAGGGCTACACAGAGAAACCTTGTCTTGGCTGTTCTTAAAACAAGAGAGGGAAAACCAATAACTCAAATTTCTTTTTAAAAAAATCAAAACCTTCATTTTTGTCCCTGTTCACAGGGCAACCAGGTCAAGACAGGTGGAACTGTAGTGTGAAGGGAGGCTGTGGTCTGAGCTGGTATTTGAGAGCTGTCAGCAACACAAAGGAGGAAGGACCTGGCATGGTGGCACACACCTTTTTTTGTTGTTTTGGTTTTTTGAGACAGGGTTTCTCTGTGTAACATCCCTGACTACCTGAGTGAGACCTTCAAAACCCAAGGTGGAAAGAGTCCTCTGACCTCCAGTAACTGGCATGTGCATATCAGCACTCACACAGAATGATAAAACAGAATAAACGAACAAGGAAGTGGTATGAGGGGCTGGGGAGATGTTTGCTGTGCCAACATGAGGACTTGAGTGCAGATCTCCAGCACCTACATATCGTAGACCAGGCTGGCCTTGAACTCAGAGATCTGCCTGCCTCTGCCTCCCAAGTGGTGGGACTAAAGGTGTGTCCCATCACTACCTGGCTTGTTGGCACACACCTTTAATCCCAGCACTACATAATGAGAGATCCTGTCAACAANGGAGGGAGAAGGGTCCCAGGGACCCTCAAACCCACAGATCTGGCATATGGAGGACAGGAAAGGCACTTTTTTGGAACTCACTCTGTACCTCGAACTCGAACTCACAGAGATCCACTTGCCTCTGCCTCTGAGCAGGAAAGGCACTTTTTTTTTTTTAAAGATTTATTTATTATGTATACAGAAGGGGGCGCCAGATCTCATTACAGACAGTTGTGAGCCACCATGTGGTTGCTGGGAATTGAACTCAGGACCTCTGGAAGAACAGTCAGTGTTCTTAACCTCTGAGCCACCTCTCCAGCCCTGGAAAGGCACTTTCAAGAAAAGGCTCATGATGGCTAGGGACTTAGAGAGAAAATGCTTACCTGGCATGCATAATACCCTGGGTTCTACTCCCAGCAACGGGGAAATAAAAAGGCTATGAGGTAGACATTGGAGGTGTAAGCTGTATGGATGAACCAGGAGAATCAAGCTTGATTCTGAAATGGCAGGTGGAGGTACCTGGCTAGATGCAGGGTAGGGGCTTGATTTATACTGGGGGTTCTGAGGGAAAAGGGGAGGGAGAGGTGCTAGAAATAGATGGGTAACAGCTTGAATTTGCTGCTAAGGGGAACAGAAGTGTGACCAAAAGCTGTTTGTTTGGTGATACTTGGAATTGAATCTAAGACCCCCTGCATGGTAGGCAGGCGTCCTATCACTGGGCTATACACTCAGCCCAAGGACTGTTTTTCTTTTAAGAATGTGCTGCATCTTTGGGTCCTGATGAAAATGATGGAGGAAAAGGGGGAAGTGGATGACAACACAGATCTGCCCACAGCTAAAAGGGGATGGGATGGATTAGGTGTCAGGGAGTTGACCAAACTGGTAGGCTGCACCTGCTGTGTTCACCTGTGTCCAACTAGGCTGAAGAGTGTTTTGGCTAGAACCAATGGGTTCTCTAGGGACTGGACCAGGTATTTCCGGCTACACTCACTCTGAAGAATGAACAACAGGTTACAGTAAAATGCTTGGCACTACACAGTCTTAGTATGTGTAAACTTTGCTTATCCCTGGCTCTGATCCCAGGGAAGACAGACAGACAACTAGGGGCCTCACCCATGATCTTTTACTATACCCCAGCTTCTGCTGTGACCATGAGGGTAGAGCCATTCAGTCTCCTACCAGCCTGGCACTGGAGGAGCATGAAGTGGGTCTGTGGGATTCCCAGCAGTGGCCAGGGTAGCTAGGTAACATCTGGGACAAGATCTTATCTCTGCTGTTTCTCCCCTCCTTGAACTCAGGATTAACTAGCTCAGATCAGTCCTAGAGACCAGAGATGGAGAGAGCTTATGGAAGACATGACCCGGCCAGAGGAAGAGAACAGAGGTGTTCAACCTTCACTCCTGCTGGCCACATGGACTCTTCCCAGACAAGTGCCCCTGAAGGTAGATGCCACTCTCTTCACCCGACCCTGTTAGGAAGGTACAGCCTGTGAAGGAGAAGCCAGAATGCAGTGAGGATGTGAGCCACAGGCGATACAAGTGTGTATCACATCTCTGAGCTGAGATTGTCTTCATTCTCACCCAGAAAGAGGTCAGGGGCTTCTTTCCTTACATGTTTTTTGATTTTCTTTCTATCATGATTAAAGGGCTAATGAGAAAGGCCCCCAGTGACGTACCCCCGGTCTTCTGAGACTAGGGTCTAGGGGCTGGTTCTCTCTCCCTGAATGCAAAGGGCAAGATGCTAGGCCTCAGTTTCCCCTTACATACTCACCAAAGNCCCTCCTGGTCAGAGAAGCGGGGTGATGTGCTTGTCTTTCTGTCGATGCTCTTGGCCGTGGCAAAATCTGAGCTCAGTTCTTACCTTCTCTTGCCCACCTCTAAAACCCATGAGGACTTTGCTTTGTCTTTCCAGAGAACGTCCCCATCTCAGGCTCTGTCATGCCGGGGACTGTGAGCGGAAAGGACGGAGGGCAGGGCTCAGGACCCCGGCGCATGGACCCAGTCGGGGGCGCTGGCTCGGCCCCGCCCCGCGCGCCCCCGCCGCAGCCGACGCGCGCTCCCGGGAGGCGGCGGCAGCGGCAGCATCCGTAGCATCAGCAGCCTCAGCAGCAGCCCCGGGCGGTCTCGGGCAGGGCAGGCCGGCGGGACAAACGGACAGAAGGCACAGGTCCCGCCATGGAGGGAGCCTCCTTCGGCGCGGGCCGTGCGGGAGCTGCCTTGGATCCCGTGAGCTTCGCACGGCGGCCCCAGACCCTGTTGCGGGTCGTGTCCTGGGTGAGTGGTCCCTAAGCAGGCCCCTTTCCAGTCCCCCATCTCTCCTAGCATCCCTGTCTCCCACCCTCATCCGCCCCCTGCCCATCGCCCCTCACCCTCCTCTTCGCCGGCCCCTCCCCGCCGGCCGCAGGTTGGGGTGACGTCACATGGCTAGGCGCGCCCACCTGCGGGCGGGGGAAGGGCGGCTGTTAGCAATAGACCTTGAGAGGTCACTGCTGGTCTCCCCCTGCCCTCAATTCCTCTTTAGGTCTAATCCAGTCCCCTTCCTCAGCCTTCTCTTCATTTTTCCGGTTCCCAAAACCTGGAAGCGGGCACAGGGTTGCGGATGTGATTCTCCGAGGGGTTCAGTGACTAAATTCCAGATGGGAGAGGGGGCTTAAGAGCCAAGAGGGAATGCGCAGTTCCTCCCCTTTGCCAAATCATAAATCCATCAGGTTCATTTAAAGGGAGGTGGTCCTTCCTAGACCCTTTAGGTCTAGCTGTGAGGAGGGCAAGGTGGTATAGTTAGAAGGGGCTCATCTGGGAGGGCTTCCTGGAAATGGCATGCAAGCTGCAGACTGGGGGTAATCTATCCCACTGACGCATATCGTGCCTGTCCTAACCCCTAGGGCAGAAGATTTAGGAGATAGGTGCCAAGTTCTGGATTTTGTCCCCCTGGCACTCGTCTAATTTCCATGCCTGTCTTGGAGGAGGGCGGTTCCCAGGGTGGGGCGGCCCCTCCCCCCAAGACCTAGTGGACTGAAGCAAGACTCTTCTGGTCCTGACTTGTGGATTGCTCTCAAGGGACATGTCCATGCTGTGGCATTTTCCATGACTACATTATCAAGGAGTTTGGGTGAGAAAGGAGTGAAATACGATTTGAGACTAGAGGACATTTCTTGGAAACACAGGACTGCCTAGACTTAGAAGTGTCTGGTTTAAAATGACCGGTTTGCTTCCATCCTGCCTCGGAGAACTGGTGGGCAGGAGGTACTGAGGTCAAACCAAACCTAAGAAGTCAGTGGTCAGCTTTAGAGCCTAAATGCTCTTGACTGACATTATAACTGATTAGTCACGGGGGTCATTTCTGGTGTCCACTATTGCTAGTGGACATTCTTGGACCCAGCATTCCTAGCCAGTTTACTCCATGTACACTAAGGAGCAGACACACACAGCTCCCATGTGCAGAGGTCCAGTTCAAAAGGAGAAAGCCTGGCATACTTGCATATTTTTCTAGATAGCTGTCCCTTGGCTTCACCCTCGACAGTGCCCTGGCCCACCACAACCCTGGAAGTCACCCATGTAGGTGAAGGCTCCTGTCCCACACTTCTAAGTATACTCTGGGAGGCCATAGGTTCCAAGACCTGCAGAGGAGCCAGGGCTCTTAGCAGTCATATGACCCTGAGGAATGACTTCACCGTGGGAACCTTGCTGTGCCTCCTTATAAAGGGGATAAGAAGAGTGGTGTCTCTTTTTATGTTTATGGGTGTTTTCCTGCATGTATGTCTGTGCACCGTGTGTGTTTGGTACTGGCAGAAGCCAGAGAGGGCATCAGATCCCCTGTAACTGAGTTACAGTCATGAGCTTCCATGTGGGTGCTAGTAATCGAACCCTGGTCCTATAGGAGAAGGTAGCCAGTGCTCTTAACTGGTGAGCCATCTCATCAGCCCTGTATTATTGTTTTACTAGTGTCTTATGTAGCCAAGGCTGCCTTCCTCTGATTCTTCTTACTGTACCTCCCGGGTGTTGTTAGTACAGGCATACAATACCTCCATGCAAACCTATGCAAAGTAGCAGTTTTAGCTTTTACTCCTTAAATTTTTTTTNTTTTTTTGGTTTTTTGAGACAGGGTTTCTCTGTGTAGCTCTGGCTGTCCTAGAACTCCTTCTATAGACCAGGTTGGCCTCGAACTCAAGAGATCTGCCTGCCTCTGCCTCCTGAGTGCTGGGATTAAAGGTGTGCCACCACCGCCCAGCTTCTTTATTTTCAATAATTCCTCTATATGCAAGAGGGTGGGAAAATGGGTTCAATGTTGCAGGGGAACTCTGGGACAGGCATGGAGACTTGAGGCTCTTGACAAGGGCAACAGATGACTCAGACAGTGGTGTGAGGAGGCCTCATAGCCCTAAGCGCTGCATGCTGCCTGCAGGTGTTCTCTATAGCCGTGTTCGGGCCGATAGTCAACGAGGGCTATGTGAACGCGGACAGCGGTCCAGAGCTGCGTTGCGTCTTCAACGGAAACGCGGGCGCCTGTCGCTTCGGCATCGTGCTGGGTCTCGGGGCCTTCATCGCCTGCGCTGCCTTCCTGCTGCTGGACGTGCGCTTTCAGCAGATCAGCAGCGTCCGAGACCGCCGCCGCGCGGTGCTACTGGACCTGGGCTTCTCAGGTGGGCGGGGCCGGCGGTGAGAGGCGGGGCCTAAGGTACGGAGTGGGGCTGGGGCGGGACCTGGTGCGTTGAGCAAAAGGAGCCAGAAGTAATACCTGACTCAATCGGGGAGATCAAAGCGTCTTTGCGGGGGCGTGACTGGGCCTCTAAAAAATGGGACCAGGAGCGGGGACTGCCTCTGGGCTTCTTCCGGAGATGTAGCAGGCTGTGAGATGCGCCTCAGAGTTTTGAGCCCGTAGCACCCGGCCACAAGAGGGCGGGACCTAGAGGTATGCCCTGCGTTGGGAGCGCCCGGGGTCTCGGGCCCGTGGCTAGCCCAGTGAAAGGGATGCCTGACGCGCTGAACAAGGTTGAGCTGCGAAGGGGCGGGGCTTTGGAGGTCTTGTAAATAGTGATTTGCTGGTGAACCTGAGAGACACTGCACCTTCTCTGAATGGTTCAGCTAGAGCACAGATCCTGGTAGTGGAACACCATCTGATCACCAGTCCCCACCTGCAGGGGTCTGGTCCTTCCTGTGGTTCGTAGGCTTCTGTTTCCTCACCAATCAGTGGCAGCGCACAGCGCCAGGACCAGGCACTGCGCAGGCTGGGGATGCGGCGCGGGCCGCCATCGCGTTCAGCTTCTTCTCCATCCTCAGCTGGGTGAGTGCGGGTCCCGTGAGTGGTGGGGCCGGGAGTGTCTCTGGGTTTGCCCCAGCTGACCCTGGCTCTCCCATCCAGGTGGCGCTCACCGTGAAGGCCCTGCAGCGGTTCCGCCTGGGCACCGATATGTCTCTCTTTGCCACAGATCAGCTGGGTGCTGGGACTGCCCAGACCTACCCAGGCTACCCAGTGGGCAGTGGTGTGGAGGGCACAGAAACATACCAGAGCCCGCCCTTCACCGAAACCCTGGATACCAGCCCCAAAGGGTACCAGGTGCCTGCCTACTAATAGCTGTTAGGCTCCAGCCAGGGCTGGAAGGCCACCTCATCATCGTAGGCCTCAAGGCCTCCTGGGACCTTTCCTGGGTCCTACAGTCCCAGTGCCAAGGACAGAGAAGGTGGCCACTGTGGGCCTCTGGGACCAAGGGGAGTAGCCTCCCTGGGGTGCCTGGACTGTCCCTAGTTAGTTCCCCCTAGTTAGAGGTCCTAGTCCTAAGGCCCTGAGAAGAAAACAATACTGCCTGGAATGGGCTGTCCTGGGAGGCATTCCTTTCATGGGCCAGCCAACCGAGGGCTCACCTGTTCACTCTAGGGTCAGAAGTCCAGCTGCCTTCCAGGGCAGGGTGCAAGGGCTTCTGAGGACCAGGGAGAGGGAGACTATTTGCACCCTAAGTGGGATTATGACCCTTGTTCCCAGTCCCATGTCCCTGTGAGCAGTGACTGCCCTGGCTCCTATCATGGTGGCCCACCCTGTCCAGAGGCTCCCTAGAGCAGCTCAGCCCTGTCGGTGTTGTGATTGTGACTAAGNCTTCAGGTTTCATCTCATAGTGCCCTCATAAGCTGTCCCCTCTCTGTGTGGCTCCTGCCCAGGTGTGGGTGCTTCTGGCCAGGAAGGCATAGACAGCTATGGGCCTGGGTATCTTCCCTAAGGAGTAGTGAGACAGCTGGGTACCTGGGTGACAGGCAAGACAAGCCTCTTACAAGAAGAGGACTAAAGGTCTCATCTGCCCAGGGTGTCGCTGGAGAGAGTCATTCCTGTAAATGGCTTTACCTTGGATTCCTGAACCAGTCCCCCCCACCCCCCCATTCCATCGTCTGTTCCCTTTTAAGGCCCAGACCAGGTCCCTTTGCGTAGCAGACTACTCATGCATTGCTTGAAGCTGGCTTTTCACATCAAGTCAAAACCAAATGCGTTGCCATATCTCATTCTTCCAGACAAAATGCCTCCCTGCGGAGTTGCAGTTGAATGACAACCCTGTACGTTGTAGCATAGACCAATTATGTGGATATTTAAGTGAACATGTTTACAATTTTTGTATATATGGATCTTTCTTCTCTCTTCTGAAAGAACAATCCATGATTGTGTATTTTCAGTGTCCCCTGTTACAACTGCAACTTCTTTACAATAAAGACTGTAATGCATTGACCACAACTAANGTACTCCTAGAATCATTTTCACCCCTATCCCTGCTGTGCTGAGGGCTGGCTGGGGTCTCAGGGCATAAGGACCCAGAATTTGGGCGGGGGAAGGAAGGTGGCGCGCAGGCTGACTCCTGGGTTTTAGAGAAAGCCCACACAACTATCATCTCTGAATAGATCACATTGGTCTGGTGAAATTTGCTACTCGGTGCAGGCTCTCTGAAATGCTGGAGGCTGTTGTGGAATATTAGTTGAAGATGTGTTACATTTGTTTATGCTGTGGAATATTTGTTTAATGATGCAAAGATGTCCTGCATTCTTTATTGTTGCATTTGTTTAACTCTGTTAAGCTGTGTTACTTTGCTTGTCTTCAAACACCTGATTGGACTAATGAAGAGCTAAACAACCAATAGGTAGGAAGGAGAGAGAAATAGGCGGGGCTGCCAGGTAGAATAAATAGAAGAGGGAGGAGCAAGAAAAAGGAGAGGAGGATGCTAGGGGCCAGCCACACGGCCTGCAACAGAGTAAGAAGAAAGACGTAAGAATAGAGGGAGGTAAAAGCCCAGAGGCAAAAGGTAGATGGGATAATTTAAGTTAAAAAAAAAAAAGCTGGCTAGAAATAAGCCAAGCTAAGGCTGGACATTCATAAGAAGGACTAAGTCTCTGTGTATTTATTTGGGAGCTGGGTGGCAGGCCCCCAAAGAGCAGAGAGTAAAAATAGCCAACTACAGGAGATCCTCTCCTCTTTTATCCTTTTTCTTCTTNTTTTGTGTGTTGTTGTTGTTGTGTGTGTGTGTGTATGTTTTATTTTATTTAAGACATGGTTTCTCTGTGTAGCCCTGGCTGTCCTGGAACTCTGTAGACCAAGCTGGCCTAGAACTCAAGAGATCTGCTTGCCTCTGCCTCCCAAGTGCTGGGATTGAAGGTGTGTTTGACCATGCCCTGCCCACCCTTTAAAAAAGGTTTATTTTTATTTATGTGCATGTGTATGTGTCTGTGGGAATGTATGCCACATTTGTGCTGGTACCTGTGAAGACCCGAAGAGGGCTCTGGACTTCCTGGAACTGGAGTTACAGGCAGTTGTGAGCTGCTTGATGTGGTGCTGGGGACTGAACCTGAGTCCTCTGCAAGAGCAGTAAGTACTCCTAACCACTAAGCCACCTCTCCAGCTCGCAACCCTCTTTTGAGACAAGGTCTCTCCATATAGCCCCGGCTGTCCAGGAATTTGCTATGTAAACCAGGCTGGCCTTGAACTCAGATCCACCTACTTCTGCAAGGATTAATGATGTGCGCCACCACACCCGTGGTAACCTCTAATTTACGATTTATGCTAAATAGTTAATTTAAATGGAATCACACAAAATTTGTCTTTTTTTTCTTGAGATAGGGTCTCATAGAGTCCTGGTTGGCTTAGAAATTGGTGTGTAGACTAGGCAGGCCTCAAACTTGTGATGATTTCCTTGACTCTGATTGCTAACTGCTGGGATTATAGACTTGCATCAATCACACCTGTTTTACATGCTGCTAGAGATTGAACCCAGTGCTTTGTGCATGCTAGACAAGCACTCTCCAAACTGAGCTACATCCCAGCCCAGAACTACAGATTCTCCTGCCTCTGCCTTGTGAGGGCTAGGATTAAAGGCATGAGCCACCACTGCCTGGCTCAATGTCTTTTTTTCACTCCTTTGACAAGTGTTTGTTTTTGCTTTGGTAAGTAATTGACCTGGTTGCCTCCAGGCCACTCCTTCCATTGGATGACTGTCAGTTCTGTTTTTTGTTATGGTGCTATTCAGACCTGACCCATGTGAACACCCCAGTGTCCAGCCTGATACCAGATTGGCGGCAAAGTCTGTAGGGTATATGGGCATCTGGGGCCTGAGCTTTAGCCTCATTATTTTCTGGGGTCACCTTCCTAAATTCCTGACTTAATTTGATCTCCAGCACTTTCTACTTCCCCGGGGCTCTTTCCTCAGTCTTCTGTTAAGAAAGCTAGACTTAGCTGGGTAGTAGTGGTGCACACCTTTGATCCCAGCACCAGGGAAGCAGAGGCACAGGCCTGTGAGTTCAACGTCAGCCTGGTGTACAAAGCAAGCTTCAGAACAGCCAGGGCTATACAGAGAAACCTTGTCTTAAAAGGGGG
>LZPO01017331.1:99081-112382 GCA_001675575.1 Neotoma lepida
AGAGACCCACCTGTCCTTGCCTCCCAAGTGCTGGGATTAAAGGCGTGCGCCACCACTTCCCAGCCATGCACCCCTATTTTTGAAAGGCAGTTTCATGGGTACTTAATTGCTAGGTCATGAACAGCCATGTCTGTTCTCAGCAGTGTCTTAGCTCCATGTGGGACCCAGGGCTACCACCTTTGTGGGAACAAACTCCTGCTGCCAAGTCACTCCTCTAGGCTCCTTGCATCATGGCATATAATAAGCACATGTACCCAGGCTTCCTGATACACTCAGAGGCAGAGATACTCAGGACACCAGCTAGGTGCAGTACTGCAAAATAAATTTATTTGAAGATAAACTGTCTTTTATAAAATGTCAGAGGCAATTTGAGATCTTAGATTTAACTTGTCTCATAAAAAGATTGAACTTCAAGTAGCACAATTTTGTGTCTGTTTTTAATCTGGAACATTCTCTCTGAAACAGCCAATTGTTTACACAACACACTTGACATCTGACTCCAGCACCAGTGGACCCGAAGCTGTCAGCTCTGGGGCTATAGGCTAGACTCAGGAGGACTCTCTTCAGGCCACTGAGGCATCTAGCTATGACCACAAGCTCAGGTCCCAACATCCTAGCCCTTCCCTCCCCTGGCACATTCGACAATCACAAGAATACAAACCAAGACTGGCTCTCTGCCAAGCAGGGAACAGAACTTATAAGTGATGGTGCACAGGGTAGACCTTCCCTGATGTCCTCCGGGCAGACCTGGACAACCAGGAGGTTGTCCTGAGCCTCAGCCTTCCCAGGGCCCANCCTAGCTGCCTGGCAGCTGGGAAGAGGAGGGAAGGAGACAGGAGGCGCTAGGGTGTGACAGCGCTTGCCCTCACCAGCAGGAGCTACGTAATGATCCTGGCAATGGCTTGAAGGGAGGGGAAGTCATCGTCCCGGGCAGCGTGCAGCGCCTGGTGGCTGCTGATGTCACCGTGTGCCAGTACCTGCTGGCAGGTGGGGCACACACAGCAGTCCAGGTCCAACTGTTGGGTGCTGGTCTGCCACACATTCTTCTTGTTCTTCTTAGACTTGGAGTTGGGAGGCTTCTCACGACTGCGGAAGTCAGTGTGCGCGGACAGCAGCTCCTGCTGTTTGGCTGTGTCTGGCAGGAGCGCCAGCAGCTCACTGAAGATCTTCTGGAAGTTCTCCCCAAGCAGGTCTCGGCAGCTTTTGTAGTACTGAGCCGCAGAGATCATCCCCTGATACCCAGAGAGCCACAGCCAGTCATTCTCACCCTGGGCAAAGGCAGGCCGGCCTCCCAACTGCTCCCACCTCACCTGTCTGAACTCCCCTGAATGGCTCTTAAACTTGCTGAAGCAGGCCTCATCACTCTGCAGAAAGTCCTTGATGGACTGGATGAGCTGCAGGTTCCTCTCCCGGAAGTTCTCAGGAACTAAGTAGGCTCGTGGTGTGGGTGTTAGCCGGGGTCTGAGGTCAGATGAGGAGGCATGAGTCTTTAGGGTGGCTTAGGCTGCACTCTCCCACTGGCACCCAATGACCAGTGGCAGAAGGTCAGGCAGCCCACCCCACTTACGCTTTCATGGTGGTGGTAGGACTCGGGACACAGGTTGAGTGGGAGCTGGGCAGGAAACTGGAGAAGCCAGGGGGTGGCTTGCTGATGGGAGGCACCAGGCCAGGTGGGAGTGGGGGTGGAGATGGTGTGCCCTTCAAGAGCACCATGGTGTTAAAGCCTGTAGGGTGATATAAGAACCTAAATGTGGTCCCAACTGGCCCAGTTTTTCTGAGTGTCCAGCCCCAGTGGGTTGACCTGTCCACATTTAGCCCCACAGCAGGCTCAGGACCAGAACCCTATGTGGTGGGCTCATCACTGTAGGGAACTCCAAGCTCTACAAAGTACTATAAGTAGTTAACTGTGGCAGCTCAAGGTGGCAACTGCATCCAGGTTGGACACAGCAGCATGCAAGTTTCCTCTACAGAACNGGGAGGGAGTCTACCACACATTCCCACCTTGGGCTGGCTTCCAGCCTGACACTAGGATTCAGCACTTCTCAGAAACCTAAGGAACCCACTGGTACTGAGTACACATACCTGGGGGAGGAGGCATCCTGGGTGGACAAGGGCCTCCAAGTGCTGGGAAGTCTTCCTGTGGTATGGGGCAGGGGAGGGGACCCAAGGGCCTTGGAAGCCCTGGAGGCTCCTTTGGGGTACTCCGTGCCAGGGCTGGCCCCTCTGAATGTCCATTGACGATGGTTACTGGCACTTCAGCTTTGCTCAAAGGGGATTCAGGGACCTGCTCAGCCCCAGAGGGCTTTGGGGTATGATCAGGGGGCAACAGTGGGGATGATGTGGCTCCAGTCTTCTCAGAGCCCACCT
This sequence comes from Neotoma lepida, assembly GCA_001675575.1. Classification (NCBI taxonomy): domain Eukaryota; kingdom Metazoa; phylum Chordata; class Mammalia; order Rodentia; family Cricetidae; genus Neotoma; species Neotoma lepida. The sequence goes on from LZPO01017331.1 coordinate 101,449, forward strand.
TTTTCTTCTTGCCAACCTTGGTGGAACTCTGGTTGGCAGCTGGTGCCAGCAAAGAGGAGACAGCCACTGTGGTGGGCACACTCCGAAGCTCCTGCACAGTAAGGCCACCACCCTCCTCCTCATCCACTGGGGCTGGGCCACCCTTCCGGCCACCCCTGCTCCCCTTCCCTGCCTTCCGGGGATGCTGGCTACCACCAACTACAGCCTGGGCCCCTGGGGTAGGCGGGTTCCCTTTCTTGCTGCAGCTGCTGTTCCAGGCTGAAATGAGACTAGATGAAGCACTGCTGGGCTTGGGTGCCGAGGAAACCAAGGCAGGGAAGTCCTCTTCCTGGAAGGTGTTCTTGCCCCTGGGAGGACCAGGATAAGCCAGTGCCAGGCCCACAGAGCCTGGGGTAACCGCCGTGCAGCAGGAGGAAGTGGAGGCACAGAGACTGGGGAAGTCTTCATCCTTGAGTTTGGGATTAGGTGGTGGGAGGGTGCTGGATCCAGGGAGGGGAGAACTGGTCAGTGGTTCATCACCAGGACTTGGTCAAATCTGCCCGTCTATCATAGATACCACACCCTCCTTCCCAGTTCCCAAACATACTTTGAGGGGGCAGCCACCGGGCCTGGGCCTGTGGCTGGGAAGGCTTCTTGGCTTATAGGACCATTTGTTGAGGCTTCCTTGGAGCCTACAGACATGAGATGAGTCCAGGTAAGGCTGTGAGGGTAGGCTTGGGGAATATAAGATGTTGACTAGGAGCTGACAGCTTTTCCCAAGCCCAGGCAGGGTTGCCATTAGGTGGGACTCAGTTACCTGGGCCTTCACCCTGAGCCCGGGGTAGGCGCCGGGGGCCACGGGGCTCCTCAGGCCCCCTGGCTGCTGCTTCCTCTTTCTTGGGCCTGCCACCCTCTTCCCGGTCCTCAGCCCTCTGAGTTTCTTCTTGCTGTTGAGCTGCCACAGAGGCCCGGATAGCAGCTGCCACTTCTCGGTCTTCTTCTTCCCTAGGATGGAGTAGGGTGGGGGAAGACCTCAGACTGGGCAAGACCCAAAGGCACAGCCTCAGATGGGCAGCGTCTGGGCTCAATCCCTGCTGCAGCCTGGGCACATGCTTGCTTCACAGGTACTTCCTGGCACAACTGCACCCTGCTCCTGAGTGCCATTCCTCCCCCCAGACTCTGTTGTCTCTGGCTAGCAATAGATAAAGAAGTAAGAACATTCTACTTGCTGAGCAGACATTGTTGCCACCCTCAGGACCCCAGGAACTCTGGCTGGAGCCCACTGACCTCATGCCTATTCCCAGCTTGACTGCTGGCAGCTGCCACCATGTGGAGGTGGTGCCAGGAGAATGTCAGTGGTATGCAAATCCTCCCACCTCTTGTACCTCCAGCTTCCCCGGCGGTTCTGCTGGGCTCCTCGCCCGCTGGCCCGGCCAGCTCGGCCCTGGCGGTTGTACCTGTCCACCTCCTCGTAGTCCTCACCACTGATGACTCCTGTGGTCAGTAGTACATAGCCCATCATTGACCGAGATCAACAGAGCAGCAGGACCAAAAACTGCTGTCCAGACCATATTGAGGCCCATTCTCCTGTCTGGATGGCAGAGGCTTCCCCACCCCTACAGCTTATGATCCACAAGAATGGGCCAGACACTGCAGAATCCAAACCAGCTATGACCTCTAGAAACTGGTACCCAACTGGTGCAAGGACAGGGGCCTGGGCCCTACCTTTGGAGATGTGAAATACAGAGTGGGCCTCAGTGATGATAGTCTCCTGAGGCAGAGAAGTACCCTAGGGACTCCAGAGCCAAAGATGCAAAACACCAGAGAAGGGGTGTAAGTGCGCAAGCAAGAAGCTCTGGACTACCACTNGGTTTAGGTGCTCAAAGCAAGGGATGGGTGAGGAGCAGGCTGAGTGGATGCCTGTGTCTCTGTTGAGCAGAAGGAGTCTAACGGGGACCTGGGTCTGAGGTCTGGGAAGCAGGTACTCACATAAGGCCCCAGTACCTAAGCCTGGCTGAGCCTATGGGCACCTAGCTCACCCTCATTCCGGCGTGAGTGCCGTGGTGCAAAGCTAAATTGAAGGTCAATCTGACGGTTCTGGCGTGCCTCGGCCCGGCTGCGGCTGTGGCAAGCTGTTTTATGAGCCTTGAGGTCGATCTCAGTGCGGAAGGCATGGGTGAACTGCTCAGTGCTGCAGCGGCCCTCCTCACACAGGAAGTGCTTCTCCCGGAAGTGCTCACGCAGGTATGCATAATCACTGGCAGACAGAGTCAGCAGAAGCCAGATCATCTACTGCACAACCAGATAACTCCCAGAAAAGTTCTAGGAGCATCACTGCTACACTCCCTGAAGCAATCCCAGGTCCTGCCCACCTATAGTACTTCCAGGCCCCACTCCCTGAAGCAGCCCTGGCCCACCCACCTATAGTAATCCTGGGCCCCATCGGAGTCACAGAAGTGGCAGAAGTAGTGGTCACGGCGCAGGTGCTTGAGCAGCTCATCATTGTCCAGGTAACGCTCGTCACAGAACTTACAGAGTGGATGTCCCCGATGAGATGTATCATCAGGGTCACCCTGCATGCGGTGCCGAGCCAGGTCCTTGCGTGAGTACCACTTGCGCTCATAGGTGAAGATCTGCAGAGAACACAGGGCTGGACACAGAGTTGGGGCTCCCAAATCTCCTGAGTTCACAGTGGAACATCATGGACAATGAGAGGGCCTGACAGTACCAACTCTGACCTAGAGCCCACTGAAGGCTGGGAGCCCCTCCTTGCCCAGCCATAAGCAACCTAAGGCTCCGTAGGGGCCTGGCAATTTCTGGGGGTTCCCCAGGGCAGGCTCCCTCATCCCCAGGGCACACCTTGAGGTGCTTGAGGCACAACTTGCAGCAGAAGAGCTCATGTTGCTTCCGCATGTGCTGCTCCAAGTCCCCGAAGAGGCTGAAGGATGGCAGGTGGGGACACCGTGGGCATTCATGCTGCAACAGCTGCCTGGGGAGACACCAGAGCCACCCACCATGCTGGGCTCTAAGTGTTGCTGTCCAGAACAGAGCCCCATGCCAGGCCCCCACCCAGGGAGACGATGACTATGCTCACAGGACGTGGGATCCAAGCCTGTGGTTCTAGCCCTTTTTGGGGTTTGGGAGACCCTGAGTGCATACTCTTGTGTCCCTCAAAAGGCTAAAACAGCTAAACCCCCTCATTTCTACTGGCACTCTGGTGGAGAGCAAGGAATTCCCTGCCTTACAAGATGGGCCTAAGGTCACCAGTACCATGTACTCCATTCCTGATTCTGAAGGGTCACACATATGTAAGGCAGCTGTAGCCCCTCCAGCCGAGGGCCCCTCACCTGTATAACGCAAACACCTTTCCATCTGCAAAATAGATGTCATATTTCTTCTCATGCTGGAGCTGATGGATGGGGATCATGGCAAAAGCAGGAAGCTTCTTCCCAAAGACCACCTGGAGAGATTTAGTGGTGAGCAGGATCTGGATGGGATGGCCAAAGACCAAGCAGACACAGAAGAGGAGCCCTCACAGTCCTGAGTGGGCAGCAGCCACTGGTTCCATAGATAGCCCAGGCCTAGAGAACTATAGAACAGATGTGATATCCAGGCTCTCCACCAGGAGGCAGCCATGCTCCCTGTAGGCCTGGTATCCACTCAGCTCCACACTAAAGGTATAGAGAACTTTCATAGGGTGGTGTAGGACTGGAATGCATGCATTCTAGAGAGCAACTAAGGAAATGGCAAATGTTAATGGCAGCTGTCAGGTGACCTTTACCATACCTGGCTACCCCAGCATGATGCCACAGGAGAAGGGGGCTCTCACAAGACTGCATCTGGACCTGACTACTCCAGACACAGCCCCATGATCTCTGCTTGTTGTAGGCTGCCTAAATCCCAGGCATGAGCCATATACAAACTGCAGCCACTGGAGAAGGGGCCTTAGAGGGTACAGAGCAAGGCTTAGAGCACACTGGGTGCCCTAGGAGAGGGATCTGGACATCTAAGCCTTCCCTGTAACACCCNCCCCCCCCACACACACACACAAGGTTCCCTCTTCTCTCCATGAAGCTTTTCAGGTGATAACTTGCAGTGCCAACTCCACAGTGACCCTCACTATCACACCTCTCTGACTCAAGCCCTCACCCAGGTACCTCTTTGCCACTGCTCTGTATCTGGCACTGGTCACATACTTCAGCTCAGCCCTGAAAGCAGCTGAGGCCTTTTCAGTACATCCCAACATTGGGAAAGGTCACACCAAGGTCATCTGTTATGTCTAGACTTAGCCCAGGAGGGTATTTTGAACCAAAATGTACAAGAGTTTGGGGCAGCTCAGGAGTGATGGGGAAAAGTGGGCCAACTCACACACATGGCCCACACATAGGGCCCCAAGCAGCAAAATGACTAAAGTTGGTTCTCTGGAGGAGCTGGGGGAAGAGTACAGTCCCACTTTGTCATGGTATACTTGGAAATGGCACATAGACAAGAATCTACTCCTCTAACTGGCCCTTATAAGGAGCCAAGGGATGCTCCATGATCTAGCCACACACCTCTTAGGGATGGGAACAACTCAGCAGTGGCCCAACAAGCCTCACTGTCATATCTGGTAAGGCTGGATACCAGTAGGTACCTTGGATGCAGGTGTATCCCCAACATCATCTTTATTTAGTTTTTTTGAGACAAGGTTTTGTAGAACCCAGGCTTGCCAGAAACATGCTATGTTGCCATAGTTGGCCCTGAATTCCTGATCCTCCCTGCCTGCCTCTACCTACCAAGTACTAGGATTACAGGAGTGTATCACCTACCTGGTTTAAGACCATCTGAACTTTTATTTAGTCAGTGTCTTAATAAGTAGTCCTGACTTATTTAAAAAGCCGGGCAGTGGTGGTGCACACCTTTAATCCAAGCACTGGGAAGGCAGAGGCAGGAGGATCTCTGAGAGTTGGAGACTAGCCTGGTGATAACTTGCAGTGCCAGGGCAGCCAGAGTTGTAACACAGAGAAACCCTGTCTTGAAAAACAAACAAAAACAAAACAAAACAAAACAACCCTGCCTCTGCTTTCAAGGCGTCCAAATCAGGCATGCGCCACCACACCAGGCTTAAAGACCACCCTTTAACAGCAGTCACAGCTGTGCCCTCCTTAGAGGCAAACCAATGAAGGCTCACAGTGGGGATTCCTCACATGGGCTATGTTGCCCCCTCCACAGGGCAGCTTTCTTGTTCCCTGGAAGCTCTTTTCCAGGTCCCATATGGACAAAATCCCAGACTCTGGTTTCTTTGCAAACATTCTAGGGGCAGGCTCACACTGAGCTATGCTTTCCAACTACTCCCAAGGTTGCCTCTCTAGCCCAGATCCAAAATGAGCTAAGGTTGCCAGCCATTGGTGGGGCACACCTTTAATCCCAGCTCTCCACAGAGAAGTTGGCGGATCTCTGAGTTTGAGGCCAGCCTGGTCTACAGAGTGAGTTCCAGAACAGCCAAGGCTATAGAGAAAAACCCTATCTTGAAAAAAAAAAAGGGGGGGGGAGCTCAGGGCCATGAACCACACAGAGTGCTGATAGAAACAAAGCCTGAAAAGCTCCTGAACACAAGCAAACAGGCATTAGGCACAGCTATACCCCCACTTAGCTCCTCCAGGGCAGGCAGAAGAGCAGTCTGAGGAAACTCCCTGAAGCTGCCAAAAAGCATCCAAGCCCAACAGACGTAGCGGAGGATCAACTTCCTTCCCTTAGGAAGCAGCGCCAGGGACGCCCCCGTCATTGCCACTAGCTCCAGGGACCTCTCTCAGCTGTGCACTTGGATGTACTCTTCCTGGCATCTCAGGCTATCATGGAAGAGTTTTATCTACCTTGGGGCTATGGGCACAGTCCCTTGAACACCTCTGTGGGGCAGCTAGTGCCAGGACATGCTGAGCAGAGTAGTTCATTTGTGCTAGCCCTACCTCTTGTCTTGTGTATCCATGCCCTAAACATGCTGGCTTGTTGCTCACCCACAAAACATCTCCGTGAACAGCCCGAGATAAAGAGCAGCTGTGCTCAGAGGAGAGGTGGAGAGATAGCACATATCCTGTAATGAGTAGGACCAGAAGCCAAACAGAGTTCCTTATGAAGGGCCTGGCTGGCAACCAGAGGACTGGGATGAGAGTACAAGGGAACCAGACCTACTTTACCTTCCGCCACAAAGGCTAAGAAACATGATTATCAACTGCAGGAAGAAGTGATGTCAAGGGGCCACTGAGCCAAGTCTGAATGGGGAGTGGGATGGGGATCTGGCAAGCAGAAACAGAGGGCCATCAAGGCCCAGGTGTGCCATTTGGTGGAGGTGGTCTGCACACACCTGAGTCAGGCTAAGAGGTAGGGAAGGAGACAGGATTGGTTCAAAAAGGAAACAGAAATACAGGAAAAGGCTTGGGAAAGGGTTCATGAGCAGGGCAGGCCAAAGGCTGGGTGTGNTGGGTCTGAGCCTGGAGCTCTAGGCAGAAAAAACCTGCCCCTCTTCAGGCAGAGAGACCAAGACTGTCCACCTAGACTGCCTGGGTAGGTGACAGAAGAGCAGGGCATTCTGGGCATTTCCAGCAGAGGGTAAGGCAGGAGTCCAACCAGAAGATCCTCCCTTCCTGGAGACATTCCTGTGAGGCTAGGTGGGGACAAGGGATCTGTCTGGGCTGTAAGCGGACAAAAACAAGGAGCTAGGGAGAGAAGAGTCCTAGGAAAAGGGTAACGATCTGAGAAGAAAGTTTAGGTCAGGTATGGGTATGAGGCTGGGCTATTCTGGGGAGCCCTGGGTGGGCTAGGCAGCACAGGATCCAGAGGGTTAGGCAGGGATGCTTCTGAATCAGCCATGTGGGATTGGCAGCCCAGTTCCAGAGGAGACTGAGAGGGTGGGAAGCTTGCTCAGCTAGTGTCTGCCAGGGGACCTTGCTACTCCTTACTTCCAACATGCAACATGTGCTCAATAAAGAGTGGTGGCGCATGCCTTTGATCCCAGCACTTGGGAGGCAGAGGCAGGTGGATCTCTGTGATCTTGAGGCCAGCCTGGTCTATGGAGCTAGTTCCAGGACAGACAAAGAAACCCTGTCTGGAAATCCACCCCCAAAAGACAGGTGAGACATCATGCATCCAGAGTGTACAATGGGGATGGGGGTCTAAAAAGATGGTTCAGTGGTTAAGAGAGCTTGCTTCTCTTCCAAAGAACTTGGGTTAGGTTCATAGCATCCAGTGAGGCTTACAACCATTTGTAACTCCAGTTCCAGAGGACCCAACATCTTCTTCTGGATGAACACGCACACATACACATAAAAGAAAAATGAATCTTAAAATGAATCTTTTAATTAAAAAAAAATATTATTTATGTGTATATATGCCTGCACGTATGCCTGTGCACCATGTTCATATGTGGTGCTCACAGATGATAGAAATGGATGTTGGATCTCCTGGCTGGAGGCGACAGGAGCAGGGATAACTTTTGGAAAGACCAGGATCACCAGGCATGATGGTACAAACATTTAATCTTAGCACTCAGGAGGCAGGGGAGTTCCAGGCTAGCCTACGTATATAGTGAGATTGTCCAAAGAAAGGAAGGGAGAGTGGGAGGGACCACAGATGACAGACAGTGCNTTCACAACAGAAAAATACCAATGAGTCATCAGGTACTGCGTGCTGACCTGGGCCTTGGAGTAATCCTGGGAAGGCCTTCAGCATTCCCCACCCACTTCCGGTGTGTGGGTAGGGGTGTGGTCTGTCCAGAGATATGACGTTGGAGAGCAACTGGATAAAGAAAATGGCTCTAGAGAGATGTGTCCCGAGGAATACAAGAAGCTCCTAAAGGCTTGATCACCACGGTGTGTTGGTGTCTCTCTCTCTCCAGTGCTAAAGACTGAANACAAGGCTCTCCACCACTCAGCACCGAATCAGTTTTGTCCACCACCTCCACAGCCCACCTAAGCTGCTGTGCTGAAAAGTCTGGATTGCCCTGGTTCTTTACCAGACATAACTTCAAAGTTGTGCACTGTCTCCTTGCTAAACCTAGACGCCACTCCAAAGTCTATACAAGGAAGATGAAAGTATACAGAATCACCCAGCAAAGGAAGCTGGCCAGTTCCACATGACCTTTTTTTGTTTTTGTTTTTGTTGTTTGTTTTTTGAGACAAGGTTTCTGTTTAGTTCTGGCTGGCCTCAAACTTGGATATCCACCTGCCTCTGCCTCCCAAGTGCAGGGATTAAAGGCGTGTGCCACCATCTAAAGGCTCCATGCATACAACATCTTAACACACATCTCTCCTAATTTTCACTTAGTCATATTAAGGGAAAGGCAGAGTTCAGGGACTAAGGGTCACTGTGGGATTCTGAGTTAATGCAGGACCCAGTAAGGGACAAGGAAGGGGCGAGGGAGAAGCAGCAAGGTTACAAGTGAAGAAAGCAGGATGAATGGAGAGGCTGAGCTGGACAGTATCACCTCACCCAACTCCCCAAGAACTCTTGCTATCCAGCATGGTGGTGCAAACCCAAGAGGAAGCCCAGGCTTGGCCACGGGCGCCCAAGCTTGGCCAAGGGCACCCAGTGCCAAACCACACCCCAGCCAAGGCAAGCTGACAGCTCATGTCAACAGCCCCTGCCACAGCTCTTAGAGGGTGTGAGGCCCACAAGGAATGAGGGAGGGCAGACACGGGCTACAGCTGACATATGTGTGTGTTCACTCACTTCCTGAGTGAGATCCAAAGCCCAGGCTAGGACTACATATGTAAAGGCCTCCAAAATGTCTTCCTTCCTAGAAGGAAGCTAAAGGTGTGCTGGAAAACCCCAGTGTTTGACTTTTCCATCAGTATGCAAGGCTGGCCAGCAAAGCAAGCTCCAGCAAGGCCCTCTGAGTAGGCCACCAGCCAAAGGCTTCCTGGAATGTTTCTGAACCCCAGCTCTCACCCAGTAGAGTATGGCTCCTTCCACTACATTACAGACTTGAGTTCCTCCAGTTGTTCTCCCCAGTATGACATAGGCAGATGCTTAAGGAATGCTCCAGGATTTCAGTTGACTCCTTTGACATAAATATTAAGAAAGAAAAGCGGGGCATAGTGGCACACACCTTTAATCCCAGCACTTGGGAGGCAAGAGGTAGGTAGATCTATCTCTTGAGTTCAAGGCCAACCTAGCCTTACATAGTGAGTTCCAGGATAGCCAGAGCTACATAGTGAGACCCTGTCTTAAAACAAAACAGAAAAACATGTGGGACATGGTGGTGCACTGCCTTTAATCCCAACACTCAGGAGGCAGACACAGGTAGATCTCTGGTTTTGAGGCCAAACATGGTCAACATAACAAGTTCCAGGCCAGCCAGGACTACATAGTTGAGACCCTGTCTCAAAAAGAGCCAGAGCAGAACTCAAATCAAAAATTTGAAGGCAGAAACTGAAGTAGAAGCCCAGTGGTGGTGGCACACCACTCGGAAGGCAGGCAGGACGATCTCTGAGTTTGAGGCCAGATTGGTCTACAGAGCTAGTTCCAGGACAGCCAAGGGTATACAAAGAAACCCTGTCTGTGGAGAGGGGGGGGACGAGAGAGAGAGAGAGAGAGAGAGAGAGAGAGAGAGAGAGAGAGAGAGAGAGAGAGAGAGAGGAAAGAAAAAGAAAAACCCATTTCTTAGCATTATTGCTATGTCTACATCACTTCTAAGAACAGGAAAGTGAGATTCCCCGGCAGATAGCACTAGCCATAGCCTTCCATGAACCAACCAAGGTAATTTCACAATGCTGGAAGCAAACAGATTCCTAAGGGCAGCAAACCAAAGAAGTCCAGCTGGACACTCCCCACCAACAGCTGGCATTGCTGGAGTGTGGGGGTACGCTCTACGCGCCCTCTGACCCCCTCAGGGGTTTCCAAGTCTTGACAATAAGAAACATTCCCTTCCCTCCACTCTGGAAGGAAACCCCAAAACTAGAACTAGTATGGAGGAGGAAAACTTCCTAACATTGTAGACCGCCAAGTACCTGGGAATCAAGTCCTGGTATCACCCCCACTCTACAAATGGAAACACTGTCTAAGGAACTAAGGGTCACCGGTGGGGCCTAGAAGCCCAATTAGTCTGGTAAGGTCCAGTTTAACCCTTTTTCTTTTTTTTTTACAGAACAGCCAGCTTCCAGGACAGACAGTCCCTGGAGGTTCCCCCTGGCTGTCTCCTCCACCTCAGTGACGATCCCGAAAAACTGAGCACTAACAGACAAGAGGGCTCTCGACCTGACCCTGCCCTTCCTGCGGAGGGTCACAGGGTAAAGGACCCGGGCTTAGAGTTCCCACAGGCATCGCTCCTCCTCCCTCGACCCAGCCCAGACGCCTCTGGCTTCCCCAGTCCCAGGAGGCCAGGCAATCGCACGCCGCTCGGACCGACCACCGGGCCTCCGGGGGGAGCGGACGCGGCCAGGCCGCGGCCGGACACCGAGCAGGCAAAGCCGTCAGGAGCCCGTCCTCCCCGCGCCCCGTCGCGCGCCCCGGTGGCGCACCTGGCGCAGCTCCTCGCGGCACACCGCGCAGTAGCGCTGCTCGCACAGCACCCGCATCTTGGTAGAGCACCGGTAGCACACCGGGTGATCGCAGCGGCCCAGCGCCGTAGCCTCCAGGTCGCCGCAGCACAGCACGCAGCTCCCGCCGCCCCGCTCGGGCGTTGCCACCGCCTCCAGAGCCGCGCGAGCCGCGCGCCGCCCCTCGGGGCCCGCCGCCGCCGCCGCCGCCGCCGCCATGGCCGGGCTCCGGCCCCCTCCCGGCCGGCGCGGCACGGCGCGGCCTGGCTCCCGGCAGGCCCGCCCCTTCCGTCGACGTCACTGCCCCTCCAGGCAACCGCCCCGCCTGGCGGAAGTGCGCACTGCGACTTCCTCCCGGGCCAGAGCGGTCCAGAGCGGGGATTTGCTCCAGGCGTTCTAGCCTCCTAAAACCTTCCTGATGGTTCAAATGCTTGGTCTCTTCTC
>LZPO01017331.1:118929-131790 GCA_001675575.1 Neotoma lepida
TAGATCTATTTATTTCTGTGGGTGGGTGCCATGACACAAGTGTGTCAGAGGACAACTTGCAGGAGTTGGCTCCCCTCCTTCCACCATGTGGGTCTAAGGAACTGAACTGGAGTCGACTGACTTGGTGGCAATCAGCTTCCTTGCTGAGTCATCTCTCTGGATCTGCTCTTCTTTCTTTGGAATTGAACCTAGGGACTCACACACGCTAAGGAAGTGCTCTATCACAGAACTATATATTCAGTCCCACCCCCCAGCCTTTTGTTTGTTTGTTTGTTTTTCATGACAGGGTTCCTCTGTGTAGCCCAGGCTGTCCTGGAACTTGTGTTGTAGACCAGTCTGGCCTCAAACTCTCAGAGATCAGCCTGAGTGTTTGGCACCACACGCATACCTGGTGCCCATGGAGGCTAGAACAGGGTGCTGTATTCCCTGGAAGCAGAGTTACAAATAGTTGTAAACTACCATATGGGGGTGCTGGGCACCAACCCTGGGTCCCCTGCAAGATCTGCAAGTACTCTTAATCACTGAGCCATCTCTCCAGCCTCCTACCCCTTTTTAAAATTTTAATTGCAGACAAGGTCTTTCTAAGTTGCCCACGCTGGCAGCTTTCCATCCTCCTAACGCAGCCTGCCTAGCACTTGGGGTTACAGACCTGCTCCATCAAGTTTTCCTGGGTGCNAATCCNAGGATGGACCACACAATTGATAATGGTCATACGGATCTGCATTTCCCAGGCTATCTCCAGGGGGCGCCCCACACTTTCCCTGCTCCATTGTTATTCCCTGAGGTCCCTGATTCCGAGTGAGCAGCGGCGCCTGGGGACCTCAGCGGCCTGGCAGTAGCCTGAGTCGTGCCTCGCCGCCCGCCCACAGCGCTCTCCAGGCCGCTCTCTCCAAGACTAGGGCTCCCATAGGAACACGGCTGTTAACGGGGGCGGCTTTCATAGACGCATGTCTGATCCCAAAGGTCCTCATGCAGAACAGCCCGCTCCCCCGTATCCTCTGCCCGCCCCACGGAAGTATTCGCTTTGTCAGGTCCAGAGCTGTTGAAGCGGCGACAATAAATCTCTCTTCAAGCACGGAGCGCCTACTGTGTGTCAGATATGGTGCCAAGACCCACACCTCGCAGATATGTGTGTATTTTTTATATTTATTTGTTCAGATACAGGGTCTTACTAACCTGTAACTGGCTATGTAGACCTGGCTAGCCTCGAATATAAATCAGGTCCTCACTATGTAACTCAGGCAGGCCTGGGACTTAACATTTTCCTGCCCCAGCTTCCCAAGTGCTTGGGTGGCAGGCATGTACTGTTCACATCTGGCATTGTTTATAAATACAAGATGAAGTGACCACTGTCACCACTCCCTCATTTCACATTGTTGTTTGTTTGTTTTTTGAGACAGGGTTTCTCTGTGTAGCCCTGGCTGTCCTGGAACTCACAGAGATCCTCCTGCCTCTGCCTCCTGAGTGCTGGGATTAAAGGTGTGTGCCACCACTGCCCATCAACCACTCCCTCATTTAAAAGGAGGAAACTGAGGCAGGGGAGATTGTGGCACTCACTCTCTCCACCCTCATCAGCATCAAGTCTGGGGCAGATTTGAACCCAGCCACCCAGACCCAGAGTCAGGTTCTCCAAGTGAGGGAGGCCTGGAGAACCTGCTAGAACCCCTGGGGCTCTCTCTTCTGTCTCTGGAGCAGGCGACTCCTCTTCCTCCTCACTCCCTTTTTTAAAACTCAATCTTTAAAATGTTTGTTATTTTGGATTTTTTAAGATTTATTTATTCATTATGTATACNGTGTTCTGCTTGCATGTATGTCTGCACACCCAGAAGAGGGTACCAGATCTCACTACAGATGGTTGTGAGTGACCATGTAGTTGCTGGGAATTGAACTCAGGACCTCTGGAAGAGCAGTCAGTGTGTTTAACCTCTGAGCCACCTCTCCAAGGCCATGTTTGTTATTTTGTAGGTATGGGTATTTGTCCTACATGTATGTCTCCGTGCTACCTACATTCATGCCTGGTGCCTGGAGAGGCCCGAAGAGGAATCAGAGTTACGGACTGTTGTGAGTGACTATACAGGTGCTGAGAATCAAACCTAGGTCCTCTGAAGAGCAGCCAGTTCTCCTAATTGCTGAACCATCTCTCCAGCCTGCACCCCACTTCTTTTGTTTGAAGATCAAAACAAGGTATCTCAAGCTGGGAATGGTGGCATGTGTCTGTAACCCTAGCCCCGGAGGTAGAAACAGAAGGATCAGGAGTTTAAAGTCACCCTAAGCTACATAGCATATTTGAGGCTAGCCTGGGCTACATGAGGACCTCTCAAGAANCCAAAACCAGAGAGATGGAAAGATGGCTCAGTGGTTAAGAGCTTCAAAATCACTGTAACCCTCCTGCCTCAGACTCCTGAGCACTGGGATTGTAGGGACACACTACCATGTCTGAACAACGGCTATATTTCTAATGGGTGACCTTTCTGAAGAGGTATAGCATACTCCTAGTTACTATGCCCATCTCACTCCAGGAGTCTCCAACTCCTATGACATCTGCTCTTAAGAACACACACAATTTTTAAAAATATAAAAATAAAAGTTTAAGTGTTCNTTCTCATTATTTTAAATTACATGTAGGTGTGTGTGTCTGCATATGGGAATACNCAAGTGAGTGCGGGTACCTGCTGGAGGTCAGAGCCTCAGATCCCTGGAGGTGCAGTTACAGACAGCTGTGCGCTACTTGATGTGNGTGCTGGGAACCAATCTCAGGTTCACTGATGAGCTATTTCTCCAGATCCCAAAATAAATCTTTTTTTAAAAAAGATGAGGGGCCTGGAGGGATGGCCCTTTGAGTAAGAGCATTTGTTGCTCTTGTAGAGGATCCAGGTTTGGTTCCCAGAAGCCACATAGTGGCTCACAGCCATCTGTAATTCCAGTTCTAGATCCAAAGCCCTCTTCCAACCTCCACAGGTATCAGTTGTGCACGTAGTGGCAATACAATCATATACATAAATAAAAAATATATTGAAAATTTTAAAAAAGATGATCTCCAACAAAATCCCTGGTGTTGAGCATCTGAATGGTATACCAGGAATGGCTTGTTTGTTGAATGTGGGAGAGTCCTAATTATTATGAAGGGTAGATCTGGATGGTCAGGAAAACTACATTGGGCTCTCCCCTGGGTGGGGGTGGGGGTGAGGGGATGGGGGTGCCTGGAGGATGAGCTGAGGGACTTCTCCACCAAAGCCATTCCAGTGGTGTCCTGAAGGATTTATGGGAGTCTGCTGGATAGAGAGATAAGGGAAGAATGTTCCTGTACATAAGTGAACAAATCGCAGGCTGTGGGCTTAAGACCTCCCCCTGAGTTGAGTTTAGCTGAGGTCTTGTGAAGAGGCATCAAGAGGAGCTCTGGAGTTTGGTAGGGCCCAGTCAAGCTTGCTGAGGCTGAGNGTTCCAGGAGGGGCTCTCTCTTAACCTTCCAGGTCTCCGGAAACGACAGGGATGGCTTCATGTGGCCAAACTGTCCTGCTTGTCTGCTTACTTGCCTTCTTTTCCTTCCCTGTCTCCTTCCTTTATTCCCTTCCCCTTCCTAGAGATAGAGTTCCATAGCTCAGGCTCACTATGTAGCCCAAGCTGGCCTTGAACTCAGGATTCATGCTGGGATTATAGAACTGTGTTCCCATGCCTCGGTTCTAAACACAAGGTCTCCAAGCATTCATCCACCTGTAGTGGAGAATGGGTTTGTGTGGGAACTTAGGATCTGTAATAGAGGGACAGCCCTCAGGGAAGGGTGGCCCCGGGCTCCCAGAACTCTGCCAGTCTCCTTTCAGTGAGCGCTCCACCTGTAGCAACTCCTACAAGGGGGCATCCCTTTGCCACTGGCCCGTCCTTGTATTCTGAGACCATGGCACCAGGAATCCCTCCCTAACAGTTCCCTTCCTGGGGGTGAGGGAAGGGTAAGCAGGGACATCCCCACTGGAGCCTCAAGAGCAGTCCAGCTGGCGACCTACTCAGCGAGATGCTTCTAGCAGCCTGTGTTCCCTCTTCTCCCTCCCTCCCTCTCTCCATCATCCTCTCCCTTGGGTGAGCGCGGCAGGTGCCGCGGGGGCGAGCCGGGGCGTGGCCACTGAGAGACTGTAGTCTCACCGACTGACTATTCTTCTCCAGCCTCCTGAGCTCCGACGTTCTAATTCCACTGCAGGCATAAACCCTGTTCTTGGCCCAGCCCGCTAAGGGGCCATAGACGTGAGCGCGCTGGNGCCGAGCGGAGAAGTGCGGGGCCCCGGGCCGGGGGCTCCTGTGAGCCGGCCCCTGCTGCCTCTGCTGCTGCTTCTGCTCCTGCTGCCGCTGCCCGCCGGGGCCTGGTACAAGCACGTGGCGAGTCCCCGCTATCACACCGTGGGTCGCGCCTCGGGTCTGCTCATGGGGCTGCGCCGCTCGCCCTACCTGTGGCGCCGTGCTCTGGGCGAGGTCGTTGGACCGCTCTCCCGCGACTCTCTGGTCCCCGGGCCGGTCGCCCGCAGCGCTCTCCTCCTGCTTCCTTCACCGGTGCAGGAGCTGTGGGAGGCGCGACGCAGGAGCTGGCGGGCTGGGCTTCCCGTCTATGCGCCCCGGAGTCCGCGGGACCTGGAGCGAGCCCGCCAACCCGAGCAGTCGCTAAGCCTCGGTTCCTGGATCCCAGCGGAGNCCACTAGGTAAGTGGGAGAAGGAGCAGCAGGGATGGCAGCGGCCAAGAGAGTTTCCAGGGGTCTATGACCACTAGCCCCTGCGTACTGGCGTTTTTTGTTTGTTTGGTTTTTGCCTCAGCTCAGGCTGAACGCCTTCTGATGCTCCTCTCACCTACCAAATGGTANGATTACAGGTGTGCACNGCCACACCCAGTTTATGTGGTACTAGGAATGGAACCTAGGACCTAAGCAAGCACTCTGCCCGTTGAGCCATGTCTCCAGTCCTTATTTATTTGTGTTGTTTTGTTAGTGATTATTCTTCCCCATCCTCCTGAGTGCTGATTTTTACAGGTGTGGTCACCACGCCCCCACCCTCCCTACCCATTCTCTCTCCCATTATGTTAGGAGAATTTCCCAGAGTCTTTTCCTTATTATCCTGAGGACAGAATGGAGAGCTTTGCTCCTGTTCCAGAGTCCCACTCTGTTCTTTCTAGAGCCTTCGGAGAGACGCTTCGCGCCCAGCCATGGTTCCTGCAGCACATCCTCATNGCGGACCCTGTCAGGCTCCAGGACCGTCCCAAGAACTTATGGCGCCCCCATGCCTGACCTAGGCAGGAGCAGTTACGGCTGTTTCCAGGGAGCTCAGCCAGGCCTCTTGGTCTGGTCAATAAAACCAGCCTGATTCCTGCGCCTCTGCGTGTGACCCCTTCTCTCCGTTGTGTACTTTGCGTCTAGCTTCAGGGCGTCCATAGCCGCGCGCCCACGCCCTGGCAAATGTCAAGAACGCCCTCCCTGACCAGACCAGCTCATCAATCAGTCCTTAGGGGCACTTCCGAGGAGAGGAAGGCTGAGATGCTTCCGGTCCTTGGGTTGCTTCCTCCACAGTGATCCCCCTCCCTGTTTATGGATGCATGCATCAGTTCAAGACTGGGTGTAGGACACCCATCCTACAGATCAGGGCAAGATACCTGGCGGGTGGGGGTGGGGGGTGGGGGGTGGTCCTGTCCTGCCTGTCCATTGAAGCATACAGGAGGGAGAACCTAATGAGTGGAGTCTCCAGGTGGCCCTCACTCTGTCCCCTGTCCAGACTGAGGACACTTCTATGCACTGTGAGCTTTGCCTCTAGCCCAGACAACCCACTAAGACTTTTGCCCACTTCCTGGTATTAGTTTTAAGCCTGAATTTTCTCAACCCCTTTCCGTTCCCTCAGCGTCTGGAGGGTAAGCAGAACGCGTCAGCTTCCTTTATAGTTATGCTTCCCCTCTAGGAAGGAAGCCNGCAGCTCTCACGGCTCACTTCTCATCCTCCTCTGCATTTCCAGCCATTTGCTCTGGTTCCACACAAACACACTTTGCCAAGCTGTGCATTGCCACAGGCCTATAATCCTCGCACTTTGCAGCCTGAGGCAGGATGATTGCTGTGAGTTTGAGACCATCCCGAGTTACATAGTAATTTTCAGGCTAGCTTGGAACAAACACAGAAAACACACACACACAAACACATGCACACACACACATCTTTGGGCTCCCCTTAGTTTCACACACCTGGGACCCTTCACTGTTTGCTGCCTCTTCAAACTTCTTCAATCTGTCTTTCCTCAGATCTGAGTGCTGGGATTACCTGTGTGACAGTAAACCTCCCTGTCACTTGCTGTTAGAACCCTCCTGTGAACATGTTGCAGGATCTTCCCTCAGTCCACTTAGCAAAGGCTAAGAGCAGGAAATCTTGTCTGCTGCCCCCTCTGGCCATACCTTCTGACCTACTGGGTACAGCCTCTTCCCAACTTGGCCNCTAGATGTCAGCACTCCTCACCTTTAAAAGGTTAAAAAAATTATGTGCATGAGTGTTTTGCCTGCATGCATGCAAGTGCATCACATTCAGGTAGCNCTCTTGGGTGACAGAAGAGGGCACTGGATCTATTGGAACTGGAGACACAGGTGGTTGTGAGCCACCTGATGTGGTCCTGGGAATTGAACTCAGGTCCTCTGAAAGAATAGCAAGCACACTTAACTGCTGAGCCATCTCTTTGGCCCTAATTTTAAAATTACATTTTATTTCTTTATTTTTGTTTTATTGTGTTTCTTTCTCGTGTGTGCACACACCTCTGGAGGGCAGAAGACCACATGTTAAAATTGATTCTCTCCTTCTACTGTGCNGATCCCAGGGAACAAATTTAGGTCATCAGACTTGGCACCCACTGAGCTATATCACCAGTTCTTTGAAATTTTTTTTTGACATTTATTTTATCTAGTCATTTATTTGTGTGGCTGTACATCTTCCAAGGCACACGTGTAGCTGTCAGAGGACAACTTGCAGGAGTTGGTCCCCTTTTTCTACCATGTAAGTCCCAGGGATCAAACTCAGGTTTCAGGTTTGGTAGCAACTGCCTTTTTGCTGGCCCNGGAATACTGCCTTATCCTAATTNTTATGGGACCCTACATTTATTTACTTTGTTGTCCAGTTCTCCAGGAGAACTCGAGGTTACCAACTCCTCAAGTAAAACCACTTTCCCCTACCTTTTTTTTCTTTTCTTGAGACAGGGTTTCTCTGTGTAGCCTTGGCTGTCCTGGAACTCACTCGGTAGACCAGGCTGGCCTCGAACTCACAGAGATCTGCCTGCTTCTGCCTCCTGAATGCTGGGACTAAAGGTGTGCACCATCACATCTGACCCAGTTTCCCCTATTTTTGACTGTGATCCTCAACAAATTTAACCTTCCACGACATCAGTGACCTGCCCTTGTCAGCCTTGGATACACAATATTCCACGGGCTTTCTGCTGCCCATGGGATGAGCTTAATGCCCTCCTGCCCTACACTCAGCTACATTTGTTCCCTGTCCTCCCTACCTTCTACTGAAGCTTTAAGATCCATGAGCAGATTCCAGAGCAGCCTGAGCAGCCTCGGGTGTACACTACAAAAGACTCTTCAGGGCCTCAGACTTCTTTGGGGGCTTCTCCAACTCTGGGCCTCCCATGCTTAGGCCAAGGTACACAAACCTCTGATTCCTTGGGTCTGAGCAATGTTTACTCAGTGCTTGCCAGTGTTGGTGCCGAATGCCAAGTAGTTAGCAAATGTTTGGTCACAGGGCCGCGGCACTTGGTTAGGTTACCTAGAGCTGTCCCATTCTAGAAAAGTAAGTGCCAGGTCCAGGGCAAGGGGCAAAGCTAGCTGAGGCCTATTAGAGGCCTGGCTTCTGCGCCTGTTATTCTCCAAGGCTCGCGTTCCTATCCTTGGATGGTGTAACCAGCCCCAGGGCCTCAACCAAATTCCAACTCCGCAGAATTGGAACTGGTCTACATCAGGGAAGTGAGATCTGAGGTGGACTTGTCTGCCTCCTCACCCCCTACCCGCCCCCAACCCACCCCGTTGCTCCCCGCGATGGTGCAATCATACTCATTTCCGCCAGGTGGCGCTACGCAACTGCTGTTGGCGGTCCACANCCAAGGAAGGGAGCAAGCGGGGAAGGGGGCGGGGCGAGGTCTCGGAATCCCTGAAGGTGGCCAGTTTCCTGTCCTTCCTTTCCACTTTCTCTTCTTGCCCTGTCTCATTTTCTCTGGATTTCGGTTCTTTCTCCTCTCGTTACGCTGATCCCGCCTCCTCCAGTTTGGGGTTCCAAAGAGAGACGCCATGTAGTCCGAAGGAGAAGGCCTTAGGGAGAACCGGTAGATGCGTGCCGGGCCATTACTGCCCATTAGGGTAGGAGCGCTTTGCCAGGACGATCCCAGCCTTTTCCCAGTGTCAGGATAATGGCTCCACGCCAGGGACAGCATTTCCCAGGCCCCGNCCACACCCAGCTTTGTCTCTTTCGAGAGAGATGCATATACATTTTTNAATGTTTAGTGAAAATCCCTTTGTCCCACCAGGGGTGTAGGGCAGCCCCAGTCTAGGTTACCCTTAGAGAATCCAAAAGAGGGGAGGGTTGAGAGGTCGGACATGCCAGCTCTTTGTCACACAGGTGACCCACTTGGATAGTAAGTTGTAGGGTAGGGTGAAGCCAAGTGGGTGACATTACTCAAAGCTTCTGATGACCTTGGAAGGGCTCGGTCTTTCCATCCTTAAGGGATGAAAAATGCTGGGCAGTGGTGGTNCACGCCTTCAATCCCAGCGCTCTGGAGGCTAAGTGAGTTCGAGGCCAGTCTACAGAGCAAAGTCTACGACAGCCAAGACAACACAGGGAAACCCTGTCTAGAAAAAACAAAAANCTAGAAAAATAGAGTCTGCTAGATTCTTACAGCTTCATTGGCCATCTTCCTATCCCATTCTCTGAGGCCCTAACCCCATGGGCAGATACACCTTTATGCCTTGTTGGTCTGTTTCTACTTGCTACTCTACCTGCTTCTCAGGTCCATGGGGTATCCTGTCTGTCTAAAGCCTCTGGGAGGGTTAGAGAAGCAGGTCTAGGAGGAGTGGTCTTAGAGACTTGGATCACCTCCACCTCCAGTGCACCAGGCCTCCACTCTTCCACTATGCCTGACACCCATTTCTGCTCCCCCTTGAAAAATAGTTCCCCTTGGTCTGTCCTGGCTGTTTTCTTTTCATTTTGAGACAGAGTCTTACTCTGTAGTCCTGACTGGCCTGGAACTCACAGAGATCCCCCTGCCTCTGCTTCCCTAGTGCTGGGATTAAAGGTATGCGCCACTACACTTGGTTCTATTTTGTTGTTTAAATAGGCGTTTTCTTGTCCAGTTTGATTTGTGGGGTATGAGTATTTTAATTATGCATATGTGTCTGTGGGGGGGGGTGCAAAGGCCAGGAGAGGACGTTGAATTCCCCTAGAGCTGGAGTTACAGACAGTTATGGGCTACCATGTAGGTGCTGGGAACCTAACCCAGGTCCTCTGCAACAACACTAGTCTTAACCACTGAGCCATCTCTTCAGTCCTGTTCTATTTTTTTCTTGAGTCAGATTCTCATGTAGCCCAGGCTGGCCTCAAAGTCACTGTGTAGTTGAAGATGATCTTGAGCTTCTCACCCTCCTGACCTTACCTCCCAAGTGTTCAGATTACAAGCACACACGGCAGGTTTATGGAGTGGTAGAGCTCCAACTTAGGGCTTCCTGAATGCTAAGCAAGCACTCTTCCAGCCGAGCTACATTCTCAACCCTGTGTTTGTGGATTTGTTTTGTTTTTTAAGATTTATTTGTTTATTAATTAATTNATTTATTTATTATGTATACAGTATTCTGCCTGCATGTATGCCTGCAGGCCAGAAGAGGGCACCAGATCTCATCACAGATGGTTGTGAGCCACCATGTGGTTGCTGGGAATTGAACTCAGGACCTCTGGAAGAACAGNCAGTGCTCAGCCCCCTGTGTTTGAGTTTTTGAGACACAGTCTTCCTGTAGCTTAGGCTGACCTCTAACCCATGGCAATCCTACCTCAGTACCTCAGCTTCCTGCCTCAGTACCTTAGCTTCCATTAGTCTGATTTTAAAGTCTTTTACATTTTTTTTAGAATTATTTATTTTTATGTGTATGAGTGTTTGGCCTGCATGCATATATGTGCTCCACTTGCATGCCTGGTGCCAGGAGGGCATGGGACCCCCTGGAACTGGAATTATGAATGGTTGTGAGTTGACATGTGGGTCCTGGAAGTCAAACTCAGGTCCCTTGCAAGAACAATAAATTCTCAGGGCTCTTAACTGCTGAGACATCTTTTTAACCCTAAAGTCCCATTTTTCTTAAATGATGGCTTTCAAAACATTTTGTTTGTTCATTTTTCAAAAGATTTATTTGTTGCCAGGTGGTGGTGGCACATACCTTTAATCCCAGCACTCAGGAGGTAGAGGCAGGTGGATCTCTGTGAGTTCCAGGTCAGCCTGGTCTACAGAGCTAGTTCCAGCACATCTAGGGCTACTCAAAAAACTGTTTTTATAAATTTGTTGCCAGGTGGTGGTGGCACACACCTTTTTTTTCCCCCAGAGACAGGGTCTCTGTGAAACAGCCCTGGTTGTCCTAGAACTCACTTTGTAGACCATGTTTGCCTTGAACTCACAGAGATCCTCCTGCCTCTGTCTCCTGAGTGCTGGGATTCAAGGTGTGCACCATCAGGTCCAGCTCAGGCACTCACCTTTAATCCCAGCATTTGGGAGATAGAGGGAGTCGGATCTCTGAGTTTGAGGCCAGCATGGTCTACAGAGCAAGTTCTAGGACAGCCAGGGCTACACAGAGAAAACTTTTGTGGGGGGGATTTAATTGTTTATGTATTTTATGTATATAGGTGCTTTGTCTGCATGTATGTCTGCANACCAGAGGAGGGCACTGGATCGCATCATAGATGGTTGTAAACTGCCATGTGGGTGCTGGAATCAAACCCTGGTCCATCTCACCAGTCACATCATTTGTTCTTGACACATGATATCCAGGCTGGCTATAAACTCCTCATCTTCTTGCCTCAGCCTCCTGAGGGGTGGGATTACAGAGGCGCTGCCTCTGGCTGCCTCTTTCCCTGTTGTTCACACTGCTGGTCCAGGCTTGCTNGGTGGCTCAAGCCATGTCTAAGATGCTGCCTTGATACTGTCACTTTCCTTGGTACTTTCCAGCCCTTTTGCTTTGGCAATGCCTTTGCTACTACTCTGTGACTGCAGTGCCATGTCATCTTGGTTCCTGGACCCTCTGTGACCACATGTTCCTGGTCTAGCTTTATCCTCATCCNATTTTCATTCATAGGCTGAGTCCTTGNTGACAGAAAGNCAGCGAGGGCCCAAGGTTGAGGTGAGAAGAAGTCCCTGACCTTCTTCAACTCCTGGCCTGGAGAACTCTCATCTTGCCAACCTCTTTAGTGTGACCACACAGCTGCAGTTAGTAGGTCTGGGATATTCCTGGTTGTTGTGAGATAACTTCCAAGTTCCACACAGGTGGGATATCCAGTGAGCACATTGTTTATACACATTATCTAACAGTCTCCATGGGTAACAGCATTAGGCTGGGCCTAGAGAAACCAATCCTAAAACAGACAGGCAAACTCTGGTTAGGCAGGCAGACAGATGGANATGGCCAGCCAGGCCAGAGCCTACGGCAGCATCAGCTAGAATCTGCAGAGAGGGTTGGGGGCAGGGAGCAACAAAGCATCCTCAGCTTAAGTGCCTTTCAGGGGCAGCCACTAGGGTGTGGGTACCCAAGGGGCTGCTGCCTAGGATGCTGCTCAGAGGCCGGTCCTGGTGCTTGGGTGGAGGTGGAGAGCCCCAGCTAAGGGCTCTGGAGAGAGGAGAGAACACTGAGCTAGGACTGCATCTCCTATCCACATGGGGAATTGTTTGAACTGGCTATACCTGACCCAGGGGGACCAGGTAAGTGAGGAGCAGTGGGCTGGGGAGAAGCAGGCTGTGGGTGAGCCTGGATCTCAGCTGCCTGTATGTTCGGGAGAAGATACTTCAAGGTCAAAATGCAGTCTCACAGTACTGNGCCCCAGCAGAGGTGCAGAACCTCCCTTCTCCAGGCCTCAGTTTCCTGATCTGTAAAATGGCCTGTTTCCTCTAGGGNTGTTCTGGGGACACTATATAGGAATGCATAAGTGATTCTCTGAGGGACTATTGTCCCACAGGGGTAGGTGAGGACTTATGAAGTTGTGAAAGTAAGAGTGTATGGGGGACAGGGGATGGGAGACAGCTGATCATCACCTAGAGCTCAGGGGGCAAAGTCCGTCCTCAACACAGTTCATATCAGGTCAAGAGGAAGGCAGCAAATACTCTCCCATCTCTGCCAGATAAACTCATGTTCCCGAAAAGCAGGGAATATGGGGACAGGATGTTTGGTGGACAAACACTTCCTGGGAAGGGGAAGGGGTCACCTAGTCACTGGTCCTAAGGACCTAGGTTACTGTCATGTCTCTTTAAATTCTTATTTTTGCCTGTTGCACTCTGGGTTGGACTAGGACAAACAACTTGGGGGAATCTAACTCAGAGGGCAAAGAAAGAGCAGGTAGAACAGTCCCAGGGGGCAGGGGGTGCATTCTGAGGAAGGAGCCCAGCGGCCCCTGCTCTTCCCCTCTGGTCTCCGTGTAGGGTGTCTCTGACTNGATCCTTTCTCAAGCCCATTTCAGGAACCTCTTTAGTGTAGGGTAAAAGAGTGGTTCCTGGAACACAAGGCAAAGGTACTGGTGCTACGGAGGGTGGTCAAAATGAGATGAGATAGGAGTCCCAAGGACTCCGGAGTTGCCTGACCGTGCAAACCTCACTCCATGGTCCTCCAGGGTTTCTGGGCGTCGAGGC
>LZPO01017331.1:152200-164951 GCA_001675575.1 Neotoma lepida
GCTTGATATGGTCCTCCTTCCTCAGCCTCTTCAGTGTAATATGGGATTACAAGTGTATACCAGACAGCTAGCTTTAGTGTTTTTTTGACATAGGGTTTCTCTATGTAGCCATGGCTGTCCTGGAACTTGCTTTGTAAATCAGGCTGGCCTGGAACTCAGAGATCTATTTGTCTTTGCCTCCTGAGTGCTGGAATTAAAGTCATACACCACCATTGAATTGTAATGATTCAATTTTTACCATTTTAGAGAAATTTAAATTTCATCTTAGNGATGTGGAAGCTTCTAGAAATGGCCTGAGTACAACCATGAGAAACTTTGTCTTAGTGACAGCAAGAGGAATAGGTTTTCCCCTGAATCCTGGAAAGGGTTATGGATATGCATGTCTGCTCATCCACTTTTTTGGTGGGTTGGGGGGGTTGAGGTTGAGACAGNTACTCATGGTGCTGGGTGGCAGTGATGACTCACTCCTTTAATCCTAGCACTTGGGAGGCAGAGGCAGGTAGATCTCTGAGTTCAAGGCCAGTCTGGTCTACAGGGTGAGTTCAGGGACAGCCAGGGTTACACAGAGAAACCCTGTCTCAGAAAAAGCAAAAAATATAAGAGAAAGGGACTCACTATGTAGTCCTGGCTCACCTAGAACTCACTGTGTAGACCAGACTGGCCTTGAACTTATGCCCACATTCTCACCTCTTAGAACACACTGGATAAGGATTACCAGGTTAGGGTGTGGCCAGAGAACAAATCAAGGCACACCAGTCTTGGTTACTGTTTGAGAAAGGCAAAACTGATTGATGGCATCAGGACACCTCACAGGACACCTCACAGGACACTTCACAGAACACACATAGCTGGTTTATTTTGGTTCAGTATTTTCAAATTTTTTTTGATGCTATATGTCCAGTGAATGGTTTTCCTTCTGGAAGTCAGAGTTGCCATACTGACACCTCAGAGTTTCATCATCCTTCCCTAGCAAGGATATGTGAGATTTAGGGGAAGATGCAGATCCGCCAAGGAAAGTGGCTTGCCATGTATTCTACAGTTTTCCGAGATGTGTGTGATGTAGCTGAGACACACACACACACACATACACACATACACACACACACACACACACACACACACACTCTGGGTCTCTCACAGTAGACTCTTAACACTTAGTAGGGATGACTGACACAGGACACCTTGGAGGAAGGTTTCTGGGGCAGATGCATGTTTAGGGCTCATCTGTGCTTATTCTGAGCACCTTGATGCCTCTGAGTCTGAAGAGATCTACAAGGCACTCCCTGACAGTCTTGGGAAGCTAGCACTGCTTACCTGCCCTGGCTATTCTCCTTTCCCCAGCCTGTGACCTGGGCCGCTTAAAGAGACTTGGCTGGATGCCAGGCATGGTGGTGCACGCCTTCAATCCCAGCATTCAGGAGGCAGAGGTAGGCGGATCTCTGTGAGTTCAAGGCCAGCCTGGTATATAGAGCAAGTTCTGGGACAGCCTGGGCTACACAGAGAAACACTGTCTTGAAAAACCAGCAAAAGAGAGAGAGAGAGAGAGAAACAGAGACAGAGAGACTTGGGTTTGGAATGGTCTCAAAGTCTGTGGTCACCAGTGTTGTTCTTTGATTGAGGGGCTAAGGTTCTTGGAGATCATACCCTTATCACTGGCCTCTCTTTGTTGTGGCAGCATGCAGTGGAGGCACTTTGGAAAGCTGTCTCAGACTTGCTACAGCCAGAGCGGCCACCAGAGGCCCGACATGCAGTTCTTGCCTTGTTGAAAGCCATTGTGCAGGGACAGGTAAGGGGCAGAGCTAGATGAGCCTATGGGATAAAGGCAGGCCATCACTGTTTGGATTCCTGTCATTGGTGGTTTGCCAGGGGCGGGGTCTAGTGGTTAACAGAGGCTCTGGAGCCTAAGTGTGTGTGAGGACATCCTGGTGTCACAACTCATGGCTGGTGATCTTGGCCAGGCACTGTAGCTCCCTGCGNCTCCGCATTACTGAGAATAGAGACTGATAGCTGTATCTTTCTTCTGGGGATGGCACAAGGAAGTTTGTGCAGAATGTCTGGAGTATGGCCATTGTTAAGCTTGCTCTTTTTGACCAATTTTCCAGTTACGGCCACTTCCCCTGCTTATTATTCCCTAGCCACTTAGGTCTCAGCTGACCTAATGCCCATGGCCACTCTCTGTTCATTCCTGGGAAGGTCTTCCTCTAGGCTACTCTCTTTCTTAATAGTCTAGCCTCTTAGGTTTCTCCTTACTCTTACTGTACTCAGGCTTGGTGTCTCCTAAGGGCTAGATCTTTGTCCTCACAATATGAGTACACAACTACCTGTCCTGAATCTTGAGTTGGGCTAGAGCAAGAGCTTTATTGTCACTACTGTCTGCCTGCACCTAACCATGTCCAGAGCTTGATGCATTAGGTGGATTATGCATGCCAGTCAACTGTTGGCCAGTGCCTCTGGCTCCCTATTTGAGCTCTATGATATTGCTGACCTGTCATTCATAAGGTGCTTCTAGAGGAGAAACAGAGCATGCCTGGAGTCTTGGGATCTGATGCACTTTTTGGCTTTTTGACATCTGTATGGGAGATGCTGGCAGGACTGTATTGACCTCATGGTTTTGTCTTTAGGGTGACCGTTTGGGGGTCCTCAGAGCTCTCTTCTTCAAAGTGATTAAGGACTATCCCTCCAATGAAGACCTCCATGAAAGGCTAGAAGTTTTTAAGGCCCTCACAGACAATGGAAGGCACATTACCTACTTGGAAGAAGAACTGGGTAGGTGCCATACAGAGTATGAGCTTCCTCTGGCCTTGGGAATCAGACATCTCTGGTATGAGAAAGGTCCCCCTGAACCTGGAGGAGTGCTGCAGTTTATGAGGTGACCTGCAGGGAGCATAGGACTATATTGCTTCTGCTCATCTGGATTCCTTTGTCTTGGGGGCTGATTACAGATGCACTCATGGGATTCACTCAAGACTTGTTGCTTGAAGTCTTTGACTGGCAGGGCCGGAAGGTGCCTTTGAAATGGGTGGTGCATTTGTCTTTGGAGAGGGTGCTGCTGACCTGGTCTCAATCTAAGTGCCTTGGTCCTGTCTTCCTTGTTACCAATGGGTCTGTGTTGTCACTGCTGCATTAGTGTTGCTTGACAGCCACCCTTGTTTCTGCCCTTCCTCCTGTCATATGACAGAAGTTTCAGTAAGTTTAAGACCTTGTTTCCCTTTGGTGAGAGAAAAAGGAAAGATTGGGGAGTAATTCAGCTTAGACCATTCTAATGCCCAGAAGGCCTCAGCAGTTGATCTGCCTCTGGACAGGGGCTGTCACAAAGTTTGCCATCAGATTTTCTAAGGCTCTGTGGCCTACAGCCTTGCCTGTCTTTTCAGAGATTCTTGAGGGGTAGGGACTTCTTAAGAACCTGCCTCCTGAGCAAAGGTTGTAATGTCTGTGCCCCTGTTAGGGAGTCAGGCCTTGAATGGAATGCTTGCTTCTGCCGGGTGGTGGTGGCGCACACCTTTAATCCTAGCACTTGGGAGGCAGGCAGATCTCTGAATTTGAGGTCACCTGGCCTACAGAGCAAGTTCTAGGACAGCCAGGGCAACACAGAATTCCTGTCTCGAGAAACCAAAATAAAATAAAATAAAAGGAATGCTGGCATCTTCTATCAACTCAGCTCCAACACCCAGGCAGAGCCAGTATCTGCAGGGCTTGCTCAGACTCCTGTTGAGCCTCCTTGGGTCTAGTATGTTGCAGTAACAGGATGCAGGATCATTCTCTTTGGGAGAGGAGAAGTATAGCCTCAGCTTTTCTCCTGCAGCAGAGTTTGTCCTGCAGTGGATGGATGTCGGCTTGTCCTCAGAATTCCTTTTGGTACTCGTGAATCTAGTCAAATTCAACAGCTGTTACCTTGACGAATACATTGCATCAATGGTTCAGTAAGTAAAAAAATGAATTAAGGGCTGGAGTGCAGCTGAGTGTAAGAGCTGTTGCTAGCATGCAAGAGACCCTGGATTCCACCCCAGCTCCAGAAGAAAGAAAAGAACCTTAGTGTTACTGTGGTGACTGTTCCACTGTCTTGGGTCTTAAGCTTAGCTCTGCAGGGTGAATAAAGTAGGTGAAACTGCCAGATATGAGGTTGACAGTGGACATAACCACATACTTTTACTTGTATATTTTACTTTTTTTTATTGTGTTTGTACATGTGCCGTGGCACATGTGTGGAGGTCAGAGGACAACTTTGTGAAGTCTGTGTTTTTTCCTTTCCACTTTTGTGTATGTTCTGAGAAGAAAACTCAAGTTTCTAGGTTTGTGGAGTAAGTACCCACTAAACCATCTCACCAGCCCCCTTTTTGTCATTTTTTATTTTGTGGTTTTTAGATAGGGTCTCACTATATAGTTCTGGCTGGCCTGGAACTCACTATGTAGACCAGGCTGGCCTCCAACTCAGACTGATCCACCTGCTTCTGCCTCCTAGGGGTGGGATTAAAGTGTGTGCCACCATGCCTAGCTCCTTTATGTCATTTTTTATTTTATTTTAATGAATTTATTCATGTATATGGGTATTTTGCCTGTATATATGTTTGTGCACTGTGTGTATGCAGTGCCTGCAGAGACCAGAAGAAGACATCAGATACCCTGGTCCTGGAGTTAAAGATGTTTGACAGCCACTATTTGGGTACTGGGAATTGAACCTGGGTCCTCCAANACAGTAGACTGTGCTCCTAACCACTGAGCCATCTCTTCAGCCTTAATTTTTTTTAGACCATTTTGTATATATCCACGAAAGTAGAGGCTTTCTCTTATTTACATCATGCACTCAACACTAGGCATGTGGTTGGCACAGAGTAGGCACACTCTAGACAAGCTATTCAAATAACTGATACTACACATTGAACAAAAATGAAATACAGTCACAGAGTCTTCTGGGAAACACTATTTGAACTGACTTTGGTGGGGTTTTTTTCCCCCCCTCTAGCATGATCTGTCTGCTATGCATCCAGACAGTGTCTTCTGTGGACATTGAGGTCAGTAACTCTCGGCTTCATTTTTGGGAGGCTTCGATGTGAGGTCAAGCCTTATTTGCCATTCTCTGGCTGTGTGGATTCTGGAGGATGCTCAGCTTCTCTGAGCTGTAGGAGTGTACAGCTGGGTTGTCTACATCATGGAGTATTAGCTTAGGATGGGAAGTAGCACTTACAGTATATTGGGATGGTGTGTAACAGTGCCTCCCAAGTGCACACTCACTCTTGCTCACTTGCACTGTGGTTCCTACAGAGGCTGCTTGGGCAGTAGGGAGAAGGGTAAGAGTTGAGGGCACCAGCATGATGCTCTACCCTTTCTCCAGGTGTCCTTGCAAGTGCTGGATGCTGTGGTCTGCTATAACTGCCTGCCAGCTGAGAGCCTGCCTCTGTTCATTATCACCCTCTGCCGCACCATCAATGTGAAGGAGCTGTGCGAGCCTTGCTGGAAGGTGGGTATCTTCCGGGCTGTTTCTGGGAGTTCCTTCCCCAGGAAATGTCTGCTGCCAGCACCTGACAGGACAGGGCTATGTTGTCTTCAGTGAATGCTGCTAAACTTTGGGATCACCAGGCAGTGACCCATTGAGGGCGTCCTGCTGGCCATTTCAGGTGGTTTGGGGGATGTTTTGAGGGCTCTGTGGTATTTGTGTTTGGAAGGGGACACAGTGAGCCAGTTTTATGGTGGGACTACGGAGCACTGTCTATTGCAAGGCAGGCTTCCCTTTGAGCCTGGAGCATATAAGAGTTTACCCTTATGCTGTGTGTGTTCTGTCTCCCAGCTGATGCGGAACCTTCTAGGCACCCACCTGGGCCACAGTGCCATCTACAACATGTGCCGTATCATGGAGAACAGGCAAGTGTGGGCATGCCTGCTGAGGGGCCTGCTGAGGGTGGGTGGGTGGGTCAGGAGGAGGCTTTAGACACTTGGCTGCCATTGATGAGGTTGGGATTTTCCTGTTCCTTTTGGGTAGCCGTTCTCCATTGTACATATGACTGCCCATCTTCTGCTTCTACCAGTCCAATCAGGATGTTCACATTTAGACTCCAGGCTTCCTTTCCAACCCTGATGGCCATAGTGTGGCCCCCTTCCTACCCTGCTACAAATCTAGATTTATGGCACTAACTTACCTTCACCCCTATAGCCAAATCATTACAAGTCTTGATGCTTTTATCCCAAGGGGTGGTTCAGATTTGTCCACTGTCTGGTGGAACCAACACCACAGCTCCCCTTTTTGCTGCTCCCTGACCTCCATCATTGCTTCCTGAAGCTTACTGTTGGATAGCAGCCAAATGAAGTTTCTCTTACATAGATCTGACCATGTTGTCCTTTGTCTGAAATCAGAATCGTCTCTCCTATGGAACAGACCCAGGGGATGTCTTAACCCTATCTTAGTCCCAAAAACCTCTTGCCTTGCCTTTCTTGGTATTCTCCCTCCTGCTAAAGGTCTACATATACACTTTACTCCTGGTAAAATTTCTTCCTACCTGTGCTGAGTCCTGAATGTTCTGTGAGATCCTGATATGGTGGTTAGCGGCCTGGCTTCTTGGAGTAGTTTTCACTATGTCCATGGCTTCTCAACTGTGATTTCAGGTGTAGCATTGTGGGATTCTTGAGTCTCTGTCTTCCACCATGGTGTTAGCACCATGAGGCTCAGGGTTTTGTCACTCACTCACGTTGGAGTTCCTTTGTCTAATGTGAACCCATGGTGATCAGCAGTGACTGTCTGAACAAATCGTGGAGGAATTATAGTTGCCACTGGCCTCAATTTGCCCTGTGCGTTTTCTCAACTATACTTCTGTACCTTAAGTGCAGGGTGTTTCCTGGGCACACTGTCAGAGCCCAGCTCTACCTTGGGCCCACACTGACCTGGGACTCTGCTTACATGTCTTCCTGGGAACACTTTCAGATCATACATGGAAGATGCCCCACTGCTGAGAGGAGCGGTGTTCTTCGTAGGGATGGCACTCTGGGGAGCTCACCGACTCTATTCTCTCAAGAACTCCCCCACATCTGTGTTGCCATCTTTTTATGAGGTAAAGGGTTTTCTGTACCACAGCGGGTGGGGAAAAGTGAGAGAGCTTACATCAGGTTTGCCCACTTGTCTGGCTGGAGCTTACTGGGCTGCAACTGAGCAGCTAGTTCTAGTCCTTTGCTTTTTAACTGTGGATGAGATTTAGGGCTACGAAAAGGTTTTATTCTCAAGAAAATGTTTTATTGCCGAGAGGTGGTGGCTGCCTTTAGTCCCAGCACTTGGGAGGCAGAGGCAGGTGGATCTCTGTGAGTTTGAGGCCAACCTGGTCTACAGAGTGAGTTCCAGGACAGACTCAAAAGCTACGCAGAGAAACCCTGTCTCAAAAAAAAAAAAAGTTTTATCTTAGGAATTTCATCTCTTACCCATCAGTGCTGAACTACTCAGTGTTGCCCCTGGGATAGCCTTCCTCCTCTCAGTGCTGGTTTCAGTTTGTCAAGTAGTGATCTTGCCATCTCTTTGGATGATGTCCGCAGCATTGCTTTTGTTCAGTGGTACCCTGTGGTGTACAGAGAAATTCCTGTATGTACTTGTATTTAGTTCTCATGGCTCCCTGGTGAGCTGGGATCCTCATCTTAGAGCAGAATTGCCTTTCATCTGGTCGTACAGTCTCCTGATCTGCAGGGGTCTTGCAGGGCTGGTGCAGGGTGTGGGCTTTGCACATTACATTGCTTGCACCGGAACTTAGCATCTGTCAGTTTGTCCTATGACAGTGCTCCTGGTCTAGAATTTGAAGTTACTGACTCCTCCAAGTGAGGCCTTTTGGAGGTAGGGGCTTTGGGTCTTGGGTCTTACAAAACAGATTCCTTTCTGGGCTCCATATATGCTTTGTGGGCATGTGTAGTTAGTGCTGCCCATCTGTGTATTTTACGCTCAGCTCAAAGACAGGATGGGATGGGGTGGGGGGGAGGGCTTCCTCTATGTGAGCAAAAACCAGCCGATCCTCTGTGCTCCGTGGCACTGTGTTTCAGGCTATGACCTGTCCTAATGAGGTGGTGTCATATGAGATTGTTCTGTCCATAACAAGACTCATCAAGAAGTATAGAAAGGAGCTCCAGGCTGTGACATGGGACATTCTGCTGGACATTATTGAACGGCTGCTTCAGCAACTCCAGGTAAAGCAAGAATGCCAGAAAGGACTAAGACCCCAGACAGGCAGGCTGTCCCTGATGGGAGGCATGCATGCATCCCTTCCGTGCATTTGGGCCTTTCTTGGTCTGAGAGCTTGGTGTGGCTATTTGCTGGTGGTTCTTGGTGGGGCTAACTTGTCTCCCATTGAAGGACAGGTCTTGTTTTTCCAAGTGTGCTCCATTATTTTGGCTCTAGAGAGGAATATGCAGTAGGTGAGCAAGGGCTGAGCTAGCTATCCAAGGCAGACCAAGTGATAAGGGAAGTCACCTCCATGCTTGAGTAGGCCCTAAGGCAATTTCCAGTGCACCTACACTGCCATTTGTGGCTTTGGAGGACAACATTAGTGAGTGTTGCCCACAAGGCTAAAGAAAATCCCCATGAATGCAGGGCTGTAGGTGATGAGGTTAGCATCCAGCATGAGCTCAGCCTGGGACAGGTGATGAGAAAGTGTATGCCAGTGGAAGGAAAAATGGACTTGCCAAGGTCCAAGCTGAGTTGTAGTTGGTCAAATGGACTGAGCAGGAGGTATTTGGGGCTTAGTAGAGGAGGGAGGAGGCCACACCCCTGAAACTGAAAGGCACTGGAACCTGGGAGAAGCATGCAAGGGTTTGGAGGTGTTGTATTTTCACCTCCTGTTTGCTCTCCTTTCCAGACCAGGTTCCACAGGCTCACCCTCCATTCCCGTGTAGGAAATGGGCCATAGCAATGGTTTCCATATCTCTCAGATAGCCTAGCTAAAGTGTATGTGTGTGTGNGGGGGGTTGTGGGTGTGTTTGTATGTAGCTCCTCTCAAGCTGTATTCAGA
Organism: Neotoma lepida; assembly: GCA_001675575.1. Lineage (NCBI taxonomy): Eukaryota > Metazoa > Chordata > Mammalia > Rodentia > Cricetidae > Neotoma > Neotoma lepida. Next base: position 161,170 of record LZPO01017331.1, read on the forward strand.
GGGTAAAGGAAATTCGTTTATGTGGTCTATCTTGGTACTACAGAACCTGGACAGCCCAGAACTCAGGACCATCGTCCATGACTTGCTGACCACTGTGGAGGAGCTGTGTGACCAGAACGAGTTCCATGGCTCTCAGGAAAGATACTATGAANTGGTGGAAAGCTATGCAGATCAGAGACCTGTAAGGACCCTATTCTGGTGGGGCTGTGGGGAATGGTTCCCATGGTTTCTGATTTTCAAGTAAAAGATGGACAGGTTCCTGTGTTCCTGGATCTGTGCTCCAGCAGGAAGCCTGGCAGGCATCAGCTAGCAGGCTTGTGTGGGTTTGTTAAAGAACTTTGTGCTAGCCTAACCATCAGTTTCCTCCCACCTATGTGGAGGGAGGTTCTGAGCTGGTTGTACAGAGACCAGTTCTCCCAGAGGGCAGCAGTCATTTTACTAGGATCACTGTGCTTACTGCCGGGCTGTTCCATGGGTTTGACATGAGTTTCTCACTTCCAGATCTTTGTTTTTGCTAATTCCCCACTGGGCTGTGAGGTAGCTAATCTCTGAACAAACTGGGTTCTCCTGGGTCATCAGCCTAGTAGCAGGTTGGTAGCATCTGCAGAAGGGCAAATGGCTCACTGACCCTCGAATTGTTTCCTTTGACAGGAGTCTTCTCTCTTAAACTTGATATCCTACAGAGCCCAGTCCATCCATCCAGCCAAGGATGGCTGGATCCAGAACTTGCAGCTGTTGATGGACAGGTTCTTCAGGTAGCGGAGCCTCTGTGACCCCTTTGTCACCAGGGGCCTGTCCAAGGTCTCAGGGAGATTCTCCAGAATCATAGTTGTTGATGAGTGGGGAGGTCGGCCTTTCAGTAGGACAGTGTCCTCAAGTCCACATGGTGGTCCATAAAGACGGCCTCTCAGAAGGCCATTACTTGATCTTGGTCNGGCTGTTGATGGATTCCATGAGGGTCGTCCAGACTTGGACCTCCCTGCCTAGTGCACATGTACTGAGGGTACAAGAGGTCTTATCCAGCTGAAGCAAGTTTGCTCTTCTCCTAGGAATGAGTGCCGCAGTGCCGTGCGCATCAAGGTGCTCGATGTGCTGTCCTTTGTGCTGCTTATCAACAGGCAGTTCTATGAGGTGTGTATTCAGGCTTAAAGGCTGGGGTGTGAATGTGCTAGGAATGGGGCTGGCTCTGGGTTCCACCCCCATCTGGACCTTGTACATGCTCCAGCAGAGCTGGTTTCTGTTTGGGGTCCTCCTGGCTCCCCTTTATGGCATGCTTCCGGCTGCCTTTGTCCCTCCCTGTGCACTCAATGGTTTATTTATCTTGTGGTTCCTGGTCAGGCCTGTGCTGGGCCTGGAGGCTGCCAAGAAGCAAGGCAGATACTTGCCCTTGTGGCATTCTGGCCTAGGCCCCACTCAGAACCCAGTAGGTTCTAAAAGTCTGGTTTGACTTCAGAAGTCTTGTATCTGTGTTTCTGGGGAAAGAACCCAGGTCCTACACCTGTTAGGCAAGTGTTCTGCCGCTGACCCTTCAGAACAGTCTAGTGTGTGATGTTTGTTTCTGTGATCATTCCCACCATCCATCATCCCTTAGCCCCATTGCCAGCTGCAGGCTGCCCTAGGCCCCACTAGGTCATCCTGTTACACCTTGCCCCCTCTCCTTCCTTCCTTGAGGCTGTGGCATTCTTGCTCTGGGGAGCAGTGTTGGTGCTTCGTGTTTTGTGTGGCTTTCTTTGCACCTCAGACAGATCTCTCTCCCTTTGCATGCCCCTCAGGCAACCTGACTTCCCAGCTTCCTCAGTTTCTCTTTCTCTCCCCTCCCAGGCTTTGTGCGCCCCAATTGCCCTTCGCTCATCTCTACTACAGTCCCATCCATCCTTCCTCAGGGTAGAGCTCAGTGTTCTTTCCGAAAGGGCCTCTGGATTCTCTCTAGTCTCTCTTACCAGAGTTGGTCTTCTTTTACTAGTCCTGTGAAAGCTCTCACCACAGTGTCCTTGTTACAGTAGGTTCTTTGATGTCAGGGTTTCCCTTTGCCCAACACATACATACTCTCATACTGATGCATGGCCCTCCACTGAGGAGGGTTCTTTGTATATGTGTGAGTTGGATATGGAATCCAGGGTCTTACAAAGGCTAAAGGAAGTGCCCTTCATTGTCCAGCTTTTCTGCAGTCTTTAGTGACACCTTAACTGGTTTGGGTCTGTACCTTGAGGGAATCACAGTGTGTCACTGAAGTGTGCCCCTCGCCCACTGTGGGACTGGAAGCTCACCTTCTCCAACTTGTGCCCAATGCAGGAGGAACTGATTAACTCAGTGGTCATCTCTCAGCTCTCCCACATCCCTGAGGATAAAGACCACCAGGTCCGAAAGCTGGCCACTCAGCTGCTGGTGGACCTGGCAGAGGGCTGCCACACTCACCACTTCAACAGTCTACTGGACATCATTGAAAGAGTGAGAACCATCTAGATGTCTGGGCTGGACAGAGCATCCCTTGGATTTTGCCCCATTCTTATCATTGTGACTGGTGACTGTCTCCTCCTTGGGCAGGGGCATTCCTCCCAGCAGAGATGTGTGGTGTCAAGGGGCCATGTTGAGCTACCTTGCTGCTTGGCCAGTGTCCTACCTGCAGCACCTTGCAAATGAGTATTTTGTCATTCTCAGGGATCTAGGCTGGACATCTGAAGAGTAATAGCACAAAGATGGGATACAGGGCTGTGCCCTCATCCTCCCAACATAGTCACTTTGTCCTTTGAGTTTTGAAATGTAGTTTGTGAACAGTCACTGTGTAAAAGTGTATCTTCCTTCCTGAGAAGTACAAGAGAAGGTATTTTTGGTAGAGTTAGATCTGTGGGTAACCGCCTGGGAACCCTGAATTTGGAACCTATATGCTGATCTCTTGGAAGGTGATGGCACGCTCTCTGTCTCCACCCCTGGATCTGGAAGAAAGGGATGTGGCGGTGTACTCGGCCTCCCTGGAGGATGTGAAGACTGCAGTCCTGGGGCTCCTGGTCATCCTTCAGGTGGGTGCTCTGGAAGGGAGAGAAGACTAGTTTTTGTCCACTCTTGCTGGAAACTTCTCTAAAGACATGTATCTTCTGGAAGACCCAGCGCTGAGAGGTTTACAGGGCTTGGGTGGTAAAAATGGGCAGCAGTACGAAGGTGTGACCAAGGTGTGAAAGGCCTGCAGTGTGCAGTGAGTAAGCCTCTTGATATTTACAGCTATTTAGTCTGTGCTGCCCAGAGCTACCTTTGTATTCCTCCATTTACTTGTTCCCACTACAGCTGCTGTGTAGAGAAAGCCCATGCTAGCTCTATAGCTATTTTCATTTTGAGAGAGCTTTATTGGGATTACTTCACATATCATACAATTCCTTCCGTTTACAATGAAGAACTTCTTGGTTATATATTCGCAAGGCTGTGTAACTGTCCCCACAATCAACCTGGGCGACATAGTGAGACGCTGCATCATCAGAATACACTTTGTGAGGAGCTATCTCAGGTTTGTTTTGGATGGTTTGGTTTTTTGTTTTTTAGTGTGTTGATGTGTGTGTGAGTGTAGACACACTCATGCCAAAATGTGCACTTGGAGGTTAGAGAACAACTCGAGGTGTCAGTCCTCACTGTCCACCTTGTCTGAGGCAGTCTCTTGTTCTCCCTGACTACTCCCGCCTAGCTGGCCTAGGAGCTTGCAGGGACGCTCCTGTCTCTGCCTCCTGTCTCCCCANAGGAGCATTGGAGTACAGATGTGTGCTGCCACAGCCTGCTGTGTGTGGGTTCTGGGCATC
>LZPO01017331.1:165281-183053 GCA_001675575.1 Neotoma lepida
CCTCTTGTTGAAAGAGACTCTCATTATCTTGCCAAGGCTGATTTTGAACTCATGATCTCCCTGCCTGCACTTCTCTAGTTGCTAGGAATATAGATACACGCTATGATGCCTACCTCCTAGCATGCAAACTTGTTCCTTTTTTGTGTGTGTATGATGTTGATGCAGAGACTCATTATGTACCCCAGGTTGGCCTTGCTTTGTAACCAGAGCTGGCTACCTCTCTCTCTTGGGTGCTAGGATTACTAGTGTGGGCCACTATGCTAACACAGTGTTGTTGGCTTTTTAGTTTTAAAAACTTGTATTTATTTTATGTACATATGTTCATACATGCACTTATGTGCCATATATGTGAGTGTCAGAGGACAGACAACTTTTTTGTTTGTTTGTTGTTTTGTGCAACAGCTCTGGCTATCCCGGAGCCCAGGCTGGCCTCAAACTCACAGAGATCCGCCTGCCTCTGCCTCTCGAGTGCTGGAATTAAAGGCGTCACCACCACTGCCTGGCCGAGGACAGACAACTTTTATGGGAGTCGGTTTTCTCCTTCGGTTCTGTGTATTACAGGAGTCAAACTCAGGTCATCGGGCTTGTGGGCAATGCCTTTAGCTACAAAGCCAACTCTCCAGCTTATTTTATTTTATTTTATTTTTTTTTTTGAGAGACAGGGTTTCTTTATAGCCCTGGCTGTCCTAGAACTTGTTATGTAGACCAGGCTGACCTCAAGCTCATAGAGAGCTGCCTGCCTCTGCCTCCCAAGTATTGTGACTAAAGCCATATGCCACCGCCCTGGGTCTCTCCAGCTTTTGAAACAGGGTCTTACTGTGTAGTTCTGGCTGGCCTACTCATGGAGATCCTCCAGCCTCTATCCAAAAAGGTTATAGGCATTGGGCCAACCATATCCAACTAGCATGCAAAGAGCTTTATGTTCTTTGCCTCCCTGCTCTGTTTGAAAGGAGTGGTTACTATGGGCCACATGCTGGGAGGGAGACTTAAGGTGTTTCTTGCTCTACCTTGGAAGTCTAGCTGTGAGGCCAAGTTCCTGGGTATAGGCTGAGCTGTGTTCTATTGGAGGCAAAGTCTTGGCCTGGTCATTTCCTTACATGTAAATGACATGGCTCCACCAGGTTCAGCATACAGACTCCTAGAGAAGGTTTAGATTCTCTGCCAACAGCAGCTGAGGCCCCAGTGTTCTTTCCCAAATTGTCTATCATGGATGTGGTTTTAGTTGAATTTGTCACCTCAGCCAGGCATGGTGGCACACGTCTTTAATCCTAGCACTTGGGAGGCAGAGGCAGGTGGATCACTATGCGTTTGAAACTAGCCTGGTGTACAGAGAGTTCCAGGACAGTGGGCTACACAGAGAAACCCTGTCTTGAAAAAAAAAAATTGTCCCCTCAAGTCATCTAGAGCAGGACTTTGGATGGTGTGTTCTGAGACTAGGGACAATAGGTACATCAGTTGTCTTTAAAAGAAGAGAGTTGAGTGTGGTACACACTTTCAATCCCAGCACTCTGGAGGAAGAGGCGGATGGAGCTCTATGAGTTCAAGGCCAGCGAATACAGAGAATTCCAGGCAAGCCAGGAAAAAACAAACAACCAAAACCCAAATCAAAGCAAACCAACCAAACAACAACCAAAACCAGTGATGAGTTTATCAGTGCCACTGCTCACCTCCAAGGCTCAGAGACGTGAAGGCCTCTTGGGTTCCCCAGAGCTGCTGGCAGCAACAAGGCCTTTCTCCTAGGATTGCCTGTCACCTGCCAGGGAGGGCCAGAACCTTGTTGGGATGGTATGCGGTTGGGGGGGGCTGTGCTCCCAGTGGGAGTGTCAGGGCCTTGTTGTGATGGGATGAGGGGCCCTTCCATCCATGGGATAATGACTCTTGTAGTGTATTTTCCCACCCAGGCTATCCTTGTTGACTTTGCTTAGTCTTGGAGGACTGAAAACCCCTTTACGGCACATGAGGAGTGTGCACATGGCCAGGCCACTGCTGTGCAGTACTCATTGGATGTGTTTCCTAATTTGCTACCTGATACCCTGCTGATGAGATGGGCACATAAGGAGATGACTGAAGGGTACAGAGGACAGCATGGCAGAGGCTGCTGCATAGTCTTTGGAGAAGTGATGCTGTTTCCTCTTGCCTGGGTCGGGGTGCCATCTCCCTGGCTGCTGTCATAGGATTGGTGCACTCTTTCTCTGCAGACCAAGCTATACACTTTGCCTGCCAGCCATGCCACTCGGGTGTATGAGACACTCATTAGCCACATCCAGTTCCACTATAAGCATGGTTACTCCCTGCCCATTGCCAGCAGCATCCGGCTACAGGTGAGACTGCCAGGTGGGTGACCACTTCTTGTGGGCCCCAGCATGCTGCCTTAGGCTTGGCAGATGTGTTACAACAGTCTAGAGAGACAGTAGGTGGCCTAGGGAGGGTCCTGTGCAAGGNTCTTTTCTCCTTGGCATCTACTGTGTCTGTTTTGCCAAGGACCTACTGCCTTCCCTTGGCCTATACTCCTTGTACTTTTGTGGCTTATCACTCTGAAGTCACACAGTTGTATGGGATAGGGGCACATTGGTTTCTAGGGTTGGCATATAGTCCCAGTGCTCCCGGTGCTAAAGAATCTCCCAGTACCCTGTAGCATGGGCTCCTTTGGGTAGAGCTAGTAGAGAGAAGGGAGGGGAGNGCTGGGCAGGGCTTGACAGCTGCTGACAGCTTGCCATACTGATGCCTCCAATGAGTAGAGGTCACTAAGAAGGAAGCCCTGAGGATTCCCAGGCTCAGTGTGTAGCCTGTTTATTTAAGGATTCCAGCCTAGTCTGTCACTGTCGGGAACTGATGGGACTCTGAGAATAATTTGCAGTTTGGTGTTGGTGGCTGTATGGTGTTACCTGGGAACCAGATAGTTACTAGGGAGAAGTCTCCCTCTGTAGGATACCAGCTTAGAAGTGCAGGCTTCAGTTATCTTTCGAGTGCTAGTGGTTAGGATTTCTCTAGTTGCCCTGGAGTCAGGCTCCTGGCTTGATTGAATGACCATTTTGCTCCCCTGGCAGGCTTTTGACTTCCTGCTGCTGCTGCGGGCTGACTCCTTGCATCGACTGGGCCTGCCTAACAAGGATGGGGTCGTGAGATTCAGTCCTTACTGTCTCTGTGACTGCGTGTATGTGTGGCAGTGCCTCATGCTCTAGGGGTGGACTGTTCATTAGATGAAGCTGGGCATGCTCTGCCCTAGTTAGTCTTATGTAAGAGGAACTGTCCAGAAGGGATGCTATTAGCAAGCTGGGTCGGGAGGGACCCTGTCTAGTCTAACTTGCACAGTGTGGTACTGTCTCAGTTGCTTGTCCCACCTGCTTCCACAGGGAGCTGGAGAGGGCCTCTGAGAAGAAGGCCAGTGGGCCCCTTTCACCTCCAACTGGGCCCCCTAGCCCTGTGCCTACGGGCCCTGCTGTACGGCTTGGCCACCTACCCTACTCCTTGCTCTTCCGTGTCTTGCTGCAGTGTTTGAAACAGGTGAGATGGGCCCATTCCTCGGGCTCTGTTAGGGCAGACTGAGCTGCCCTTTCCCTGAGGGTATCACATTCTTGAAATAAATCCAATTTTTCATCCTTGTATGAGTGAAGTTTTGCAGCAGGACTCAGATATGCAGCTAGATAACAGTAACCCTAGATCACCATGCACCTCATGGGGAGGGAGTGAGTACAGTCATGTCTTGGGGATATCGACCAGGTAAGCTGAGGTCAGGCCTGAAAAGTAGGGAAGGTTTAGAGACAGGAGTCAGAAAGCCTGGAAGCAGGTGTTATGGTTTTGTGCAGTGAGAGAGGCACTAAAGATGCCAGGCAAGAGACCGAGGCAGATGGGGGGGCACTGGAGGGAGCAGAAGAGAGAGTGGGGGGCGCTGGAGGGAGCAGAAGGCCAGAGTCTCTGGAGATGCTGGCAGGTTGTTTCCTAGGAGTAGCTAGGCCTCCTGTTGCAGTGTCGAGGGTTCAGGGCTGCTTAGTATTTGGCTCTGGGAGCAGGCTTCTTCATGGACATATACAGGCAGAAGTCAGAGCCATGACTCATGTCCTCTCTGCGGCTGTGGCCTTAGGCTGACACACTGGCTCTCTGGCAGCAGTCTTGGCCTATGGATTGTTGTGTGCTCTCTTTCACCCTCAGCCATAATTCTGCTTTTCTTCTGCCACAGTGTCTGTTATAGAAGTTTAACTGGTGCAGACGTTCAGGGGTGGGTGTCTGTTGGGAACCCTTCAGTACAGTGCAGAGGCAGGCCGTCTGGGGCAGGTGAGAGAGGGCAGAGCTAGGCCTGGGGAAGTTCTGAACTACTAAGATGAAGAAGGCACGTCTCTCTGCTGGGTCTCCACTCAGCCTGGCCTCTGGAGGGTGGCCACCACTGTCCAAGGTACTGTCCAATGTCCCAGGCTCTCTCTGAGAAGTGACTACTAGTACAATTTAGGGACACAGGTTAAGGTTCAATAAATACCCTGTAGGCAAGGGAGCAGAAATCCAGAAGCCTTGTGGCTGTGTACGAGCTTAAGTACTGATGGAGCCTTCTGTCGCCAAGGTCTAGTGAGCCCTGCTCCCTTACCATCTCCTCTCCTTAGGAGACCGACTGGAAGGTGCTGAAGCTGGTGCTCAGCAAGCTGCCCGAGTCACTGCGCTACAAAGTCCTCATTTTCACCTCCCCCTGCAGTGTTGACCAGCTGTCTTCTGCCCTCTGCTCCATGGTAATGNGCACCATAGCCCCTGTGCCAGCTTCTTGCGTGTCATTTGGGGTGGGCCTTTGCAGTAGGCTATAATCTAGGCTTTCTCCTCCAAAACAGAGGATGTTCCTCAGCCTACACCACCCAGCTGGGAGTCTGTCTTTCAGAATGAGCCTTGGCTCCAGACCATGNTCCTGGGGCCAACAGAGGCTATAATGCCAAAAATGCCCTAAGGATCACATCACATTCCAGATATGTGCATTGGAGGTCCCTGATCAAGGGCCTGTTACTGAGTATATATGCCCCAAGTCTCTGCTCTTCTAGACTAGAACACCTGTGATGGTCACAAGTTGAGAGTTTTCTCAGGAAGATCTCTGCTAGGAAGGAAGTAGGGGACCTTCTGGACTTCCCTAGTACCCCCTGGCCTCCTGAGGAATATTGCTGTGGAGCAGAGGTTTCAGGGCTGTGTCTTACATGGTAGCTTTCAGACCCAAAGACCCTTGAGCGGCTCCGAGGTACCCCAGAAGGCTTCTCGAGAACGGATCTGCACTTGGCTGTGGTTCCTGTGCTGACAGCATTAATATCTTACCACAACTATTTAGACAAGACCAAACAGGTGAGAGATGGGAAGAGGGACAGTGGGACAAAGGGGCACTCTATAAGCTGCTGGGCCAGAGTGAGGTCAGCTGGCTTTGTTCCAGGGACTGAGGGCAGCTGAATCCCAGGCACAGAACTTCTAAGTTTTCTCTAAGCTCTGGGCTTTGATATAGCCCTTGGCTGTGCCCATTGTCCTCCCCCCAGCAGGACCTCCCACTTTGAGGAGTACTCCTTGAACTCTTAGGTTTGGGGACAGCTGACCAGACCAGCTTTAAGTAGTGTGGTAGGTTGGTCAGGACTCCTGGATGTTACTTCTTCTGTCAGAGTCACAGTGGTGCTCATTTCCTGTTATTTTGTAGTGTTCTCTACCACCCGCTGTATGTCCCCTAGGTTCTATTCTGTCTCCATGACAGAATGGAGTTATTGGTGAGGTCAGGAGCCTGCTCACAGTGCTGGCAGCCAGGAGAGGGACTGGGGCTTAGTTTAGGCCTGTCTTTCCCTTGAGCCCAGGTTCCTGACTGCAGCACAATTGGGAACTGATGTTGTAGCCTCATCCACAGGCCCAGCTTGAATGAAATGGCCCTGTGTATTGGGGTGTGTTCCATAAGCCCGCTGGCATTATGCCAAAGGGCAACTGTCTAAGCTGGGTCAAACAGTCGTGGAGGCTCTCTGAATCCAAAATGTTTCTGAGGGTTGGCTTCAGGGAAGCAGAAATATTCTGGGGCATTGAGCCCAGTCTGCAGCCTGAGCTGCCATTTTGCTCTTGTCTTCATAGAAGATACCAACCAGGAGGTACTTGTTACATCAGTTGGTGCTTCTCCTCAAGGCCAGGCCTTTGAGAGGCCTAGAATGATGGGGGTGTGACCCCTGGACATGTGGTTTCATCCTATTGGCCACAGGGTGGGTGCCATCTGTGAGGATGGGTTCGCTTAGGCACTGAGGGCGTTTCTAAGACTTGCCCCCACTCTCCTCCAAGAATTATCTCAAAGTAAGCAAAAGAAGGAAGCAAGGTCTGGGGAAGTACCTGGTATACCTGAGCAGCCTGCCCTCCTGGGCAGGGGTTAGGGGTACCATGCCAGTTGGTGGCAGGTAGACCCATTGTATCTCACATCTTGCTTCCATCAGCGTGAGATGGTTTACTGCCTGGAGCAAGGCCTCATCTACCGCTGTGCCAGCCAGTGCGTGGTGGCCTTGGCCATCTGCAGCGTAGAGATGCCCGACATCATCATCAAGGCACTACCTGTCCTGGTAGTGAAGCTGACACACATTTCTGCCACAGCCAGTATGGCCATCCCCCTCCTGGAGTTCCTGTCCAGTGAGTGTGTGTGGTTCTGCTTGTATACACCTGTTCATAAGTATCTTGGGCGACTGTTGGGGTGGACACTTGCATTTAGGCCTGTGCCTATGAACAACACTCTGTGATTTCTCCAGCCTCCTGAGTGCACACAGGTTGGCCTCCCTGGGGAACCCAGGTCTTGACACTTCTGCTGCCTCAGGGTCTGGGCCTTCCTGTCAGCTTCCCAGGTGCTTTGCAGTGTGGTCTGGGACAGGCCATTCCTTTTCTTTCTCCTTATAAGCCTGTCTGTCATCCTCAGACTGCCCCATGCCCAGACTGGCTCTTTTTTAGCCTCTTTTCTGCCCTCAGAGCACTTGGATTTTGCCAATTTCACCTGTTTTGTCTCTCCCTTGTCAGAACTTCCAGAATTTCAGGGTATTGTACTGGTCCGTTTTCTACCTCCTTGTGTATCTGGAGTGTATTAGATCCTGACATACTAGACAGCTAGATCAGCACTTGGTGGGAAGGGCCAGGGTGGAGAGTCGATACTTTGTGGGCCACATAAGCTTTGTTGTGCTTACTACCCTGTAAAAATGTTCAAAATGTTCGCAGCTCATGGATCATATAGCTGCAGGCCATAGGCTAGATTTGGTCTAGGAACCATAGCTTGCTTGTCCCTGGGATGGAGAGCTGAGGCCTGGGTCTGGAAGGTTATATTTAGGTGGCTGTGGATAGTTGCCCTGACTTTTAGAAATAAAGCACAAGATGTTGGTGCCAGCCACTGTGGCTGCAGTCCTTGCTGGCTGGCCTGGGCTCCCCTGATGGGTGTCCTTGTGTCACAGCTCTGGCCAGGCTGCCCCACCTCTACAGAAACTTCGCTGCAGAGCAATATGCAAGTGTGTTTGCCATCTCCCTGCCATACACCAACCCCTCCAAGTAAGTCTGGCTGCCCTGGGTCCCCCTTCTCAGCATAGTCCAGAAAGTCAATTTGGGCTCCAAGCTCAAGAGTCTTCTGATGCCCTAGCACCTCTGTTCTGAATTTTGAGCCCAGTGATGCTTTCCCCCTGATGCCAAGTGGGAGGCTAGAGCTGTGCCTTCTCACCCCAGGTTCAATCAGTACATCGTATGTCTGGCCCATCATGTCATAGCGATGTGGTTTATTAGGTGCCGACTGCCCTTCCGGAAGGATTTTGTCCCTTATATCACTAAGGTTAGTCCAGGGGCCATGGAAGGAGTGGGACATAGGCAATGAACAGNGTCAGGGATGGAGGTGGGGACTGGTTGAGGCTCTGCTGAGCTGGCTCACTGGATTCACCCTGAGGTAGGCATGGGAAGAGAACCTCTGATTTACTCTCCCATGGTCTCCTTACAGCTTATGTCTCCACCCCCCCACTCCAGGGCCTGCGTTCCAATGTCCTCCTGTCTTTTGATGATACTCCTGAGAAGGACAGTTTCAGAGCACGGAGCACCAGTCTCAATGAGAGGCCCAAAAGGTTCGGGGTCTGCTGGGCCTTGCCTGGTATCAAGTGGGGTGGGAGCCTAGGCTGTGACTTGTGATTAGTGACCTCTAGGCCACTGAACATGGGACTAGGAAGGAGGGGGTATCACCATGTATGGTGACCTGGGCTTAAGAGGCCCTTGGGCAGGACCTGCAAAGGTTGCTAGTACCTCTCATTTGCTAGGCTGGCTTATAGCCTGCAGTCCCGTGGAGCCCATGTACCAGCATCCTGGCTTCTCTGGCCTGGGGTTACATATTGTCTGTTGGAGATCAGATGTATAGGGCTGGTTCTCACTGCGCTGGAAGAGGGGTAGAAGAATGTATCATGGCAGCTGTGACTTGGGCCTGGCCAGGGAGAACCCAGAGACATCTACTCCTTGGCCCCACGGTCTCTGGTTAGCCTAGCTTTCAGCCAGAGCCACCCCTCTTCCTCCAGAGCTTGCTCATCAGGGACACACTCTTCACCATCACAGCTGCTTGTGCCAAATCTGAAAGCAGAGCTGTGCTAGTCCTCATTGTTGTTGTTTGCACCTCATTGCCCTGCTGCCCTGCCTGCCCCGCTTCTGCGGGCTGTTTCAGCTCTCCCTGGGTGGGATACGGCACTTTCCAGTGCAGCCTGTACTCAAGCCCCATGGCTGGGGCTGAAGAGTGTCAGTTTGGCTGTCTTTGGCTGGGGCTGAAGAATGTCAGTTTGGCCGTCTTTGGCCAGAGCTTCTGCCTCTTAGGGGCTCTTGGGCCTTGTGTTGAGAACTAGCCTCTTACCACAGTGAGTTCTAAGGCCTAGCCTCAAAGGTCTCTCTATGGGTTAGGCAGGGATATCTGGTCAGCATAGCCTGGAATCTGCCGTGTGGGGCGATCCACATACATTTAATTTGCACTAATGTCTTTTGTTTTGGTATCATGCGTGAAACCTTACATTTTCTCAGTCGCATTTACAAGCTGTATTTTTATGCATTTTTGTTTTCTGTTTCTTCCCCTGCTCACTGTCCTTTGGCATGGTTCTTTTGTCCATCTCACCCTCGGGACCTCTCCATCTTGACCCTGTGGCCTGGGACCTTTCCTCCTCACCCTTCCAATGGCTTGTTCTCCCATTCCCGGGAGCTGGGCTCTCTGGGGCTTGGGGCTTCCTTCCTCGCCCGGTAGTTTGAGGATAGCCAGAGCCCCCAAACAAGGCCTGAATAACTCTCCACCTGTGAAAGAATTCAAAGAGAGCTGTGCAGCCGAGGCCTTCCGGTGCCGCAGCATCAGTGTGTCTGAACATGTGGTCCGCAGGTAGTGGGGCTGTGTCGGGTGGGGGGCACAGACCCCGGAGCTTGGCCCCGTGAGCACCCGGGTGGTGGTGCATGGGGCTGCATGCATGACCTCCTCGCCTGCTGGCGGCTCTCCCTGACCAGAGCTGGAGGACAACCTGGTCCCAGCCTCACAGAGCCTGGTGGCGAAGGGGGAGGGAAGGTTGCATTCTGTCCAAGCCCTGTATTAGCACAGTTGGCTGCACAGCCTCCTCAGAGATCATCATTTGAGCCCTTACTAGAGCTAGGATAGCTGCTCTGAGAAGATTGGGAGGCTAGTGCCAGCCCCCCGCAGGCTTGTACCTCAAAGGCAAGGGCAAGAGCTTTGTAAATCCAAGTTGCCCTTGTGCAGGTTGGCAGACATACACTCTCCTAAGTTTGGCATCATATTCTATAGGGCAGATTTCCTTCTTGGGCTTCATTCTAAGGGGAACTAGAGGCTTCTGTATAGGGATCTGGTGTAGAGGCCAGCCTGGGAGGGGCAGCTGGGCCCCAGGGTTAGGTACTAGCATCTTCCTGTGAGTTTTGTTTATACCAGTGATAGGNAGCTTTCCCTCACCTTTGAGCCCTTCATGGATGTGGCTTCTACCACCCTGAGATCCAGCTCTTTGCTAGTGCCTACCTTTGGTACCAGCCTCAGTGTGGCCTCTGATAGCTGGGGACAGTGAGGTGCTCAGTAGAATCCCCCTCTCAACTCTTTTTTTTCCTGGCAGATTCCTTATAAGTAAAATGTGACTAAAGAGCTATGGTCACGTCAGAATCAAACCTACAAAAGGCCTTCCTCTTCCTCTGGTCCCTGGGGCGTGAGTGGAACTTGAGCAGTCGTCCCAGTTCACTTAGCCCAGCCACTCCCCGTCTGTGACAGGAGGTGGCCCTATGGGCAGAATGCAATCTTGCTCTGTCCTCCTGTGTTCTCGAAGTCTGCATGACTAAGCTGTGTGCTGCAGCCATGGCTAACTCCTGTGTGCTTTGGGTAGAGGGTGTTCGGTCTCGCCAGTCTCTCAGCTCTGCTCCAGCCAAGGGGCTTTGCTGTGGGGCACCTATCACCCTTCCTCTCTGGGAAGAAATGGTCCACATGGCTTGTGGGGTTGTAGCTCTACTGGCTGCTGCACCCTGGGCCTGGTGGGCTTTCTGAGCAAGGCCGCCCTGGCCATGCATGCATTGAGCTTTGGCTCCTGGTGGTAGGTGACTCAGCATGGTTCTTCTCTTAGCCCTGACCCCTGACCCAGGTATGGTTTCTTCCTCTAGCAGAATACAGACATCCCTCACCAGCGCTAGCCTGGGGTCTGCAGATGAGAACTCTATGGCCCAGGCTGATGACAACTTGAAGAATCTCCACTTGGAACTCACAGAAACATGTCTGGACATGATGGCCCGATATGTGTTCTCCAACTTCACTGCGGTCCCCAAGAGGTGTGCACTGTACTACAGGACTGGGCACTGTAGGTGGAAGGGGCAGCTGTCCAGTTGTTCCTCTGGAGCTGAACTGGATGCCCATGGTGGCAGCTGCTCTGGGCTCCTGAGGCCCTGCTAGCCTTCAGGAGCCAAGATTCACTGCCTGGAGTTTCCTTTGACCTTGCACTTGCAAAGGAGGTGGACACTTTTATTCTTTTAGGTCCCCTGTGGGAGAGTTCCTCCTGGCAGGAGGGAGGACCAAAACTTGGCTGGTTGGAAATAAGCTTGTCACTGTGACAACAAGTGTGGGGACTGGCACTCGATCGTTGCTTGGNCTGGACTCGGATCTGCAGGGTGGACCAGAGTCAAGGTGACTGTCCCTTCCTTCTCTGTACACTGTAGTTCTGGAAACCCTGGGGACTTATGGTTGACTCTGTATGGGTACTTATATTCTTAGCTCTGATCCTGGTGTACGTGTGAGGCAGACAAAGGAAGCACCAGCCAAATTGGAGTCCCAGGCTGGGCAGCAGGTATCCCGTGGGGCCCGGGACCGTGTCCGCTCCATGTCAGGTAGGTGTCTACCCTGGCCAGCTCCTGGCAGATGTCCGTTACTCCTCAGCTGCCTCTCAGTTTGGCCCAGTGTGCAGAAGGCTCCTCAGAGCTGAGGGTCTGCTGGCTGGCTTTATGACTGGCTACTTCCTGATGGCTCTTAGGCGTCCTTGTGGCATAGTTGTCTCTCAGTCTGTGTGTAGAGGCGTGGCACCTCTGCTTGTCAGTGGAGTAAGGCCCCTGCAGCTGAAGGGCCTGGAGCCCAGCTCACCGAGAGCTTTCTCTGCTATGACTGAATGAGTTGTGGTCCAGTGGGCAAGCCTTGGGTCTCTTTTGCTGCTCTCAGCTCAGAAGGCCACCACCACCCTTAAAGGGCCAGAACCAGGGGCTGAGGCTGTCCTTCTCCAGCTTTCCTTGGGCATGGGCCAGGTGCTTCCAGGCTGGCTGGACTCTGTGCCTAAGGGTCTGCTCTGTGCTGAGTACTTTGTACTGGGCAAGTGGTGGTCACCAGTTCTCAACTCCCTTGTCTTTAGGGGGCCATGGCCTTCGAGTTGGTGCCCTGGACACTCCAGCTCCCCATACCCCAGGTGGCCCTGCTTCTCTGGGACCACAAACTGCATCAGTAGCAAAACCTGAGAAGGGCTCTTCAGGAACCCAGCTTCCAAAAGCAGAGAAGACGAATCTGGCAGCCTATGTGCCTTTGCTGACCCAGGGCTGGGCTGAAATCTTGGTCCGCAGGCCCACAGGTACTGAGAAAGGGGGCAGACTGGAATCCCTAAGAGAGTGAGTGTCCATGGCTTTCTCCAGGCCGAAGACCCAGAGCAACAAGCCTAGGGGTATTGAGGCATTCACTCAGGCTGATCTTCAGAGGTGGGTGGTGGCTGAGGCACTTGCAAAGTGCCAAATAGGGCAGCTCACCCTACAGATGTTTAGTCTCTCAGTGTAGAGACCAAAAGATGAGACTAGATGTGGGCAGGGCTGATTGCTTCTGAGGCCTCTCCTAAGCCTTTTCTCCTTGTCCTCATGGTTGAGCCCAAATCCTTTATTATGTGGAGGCCAGTCATTAGCTCGGGGCCCACCCACATGATTTTACTCGGTCTGTTTACCTCTTTACCTTTCCACAGTCACTTCCTGAGGTCCTGGGTTAGAGTATTTAGCATATGAATTTAGCTTGCANCAGCTGCATGACAGTCACAAGGAAGGGCTTAACAAAGATCCCCAAGCCCAGAAACGGTCTCAGGTGCTATGGGGATGTGGGACAAAGAGAAGGACATAGCTCTGGGCTTCCAGGCTGTCTCAGGAGCCTCTACCATGATGTGTGTCTGACCCTGGCCTGCCTGGCCTCAGTGTAGTGTTCATCTAGAGCAACAGAGGGTGTGAATGGATATAGGCTGTTGGAGATGGTGCTAGGAGTCGGGTGTGGCTGTGAGAAGTGTGGCCTAAGGCTTGAGGTACTACCCGCCCCCAGGGAACACCAGCTGGCTGATGAGCTTGGAGAACCCGCTCAGCCCCTTCTCCTCAGACATCAACAACATGCCCTTGCAAGAGCTGTCCAATGCTCTTATGGCTGCTGAGCGCTTCAAGGAGCACCGGGACACGGCCCTGTACAAGTCTCTGTCAGTGCCAGCGGCTGGCACAGCCAAGCCGCCTCCTCTCCCACGCTCTAACACAGGTGAGCATGGGAGCATGGGCAGTGCTGGACCCCAGATGCCTTATCTGATGGCAGCGTGGTTCCCTCCACTGAGGCCTCCCACGCATAATTTTCAGGGTTTTTTGGGGAGACACTAGTGTTCAGGCCCCTAAAGTTTAGGAGCAGGCTCAGGCCTGCTGAAGAAACCCTCTTCCGTGGAGACGGGTACCTGCTGCCACCACCAGGATGCTACTGGAGTTGGCAGTGTCTGGGTGGAGCTCTCTGGAGCCTTTGCCAGCACTTCCATGATGGGCATGGCTCTGGGTGAGGAGGCACTACGGGCAGCTGAGCATCCCCCGGGCCTGGGGTGGGATACCTGAGCCTGCCTGCCTGCTTGCCAACCCTGCCCAGCTAGGCCCTTGGATATGTGGTCATAGATGGTACTTGGAAGCTGAGGATGTCCATGTGTCAGCAGATGACCAGCACTGACCTCCCAAAGGCTGTGCATGCTGTTTGGAGAGCTGGGAGCCCCGTGTGTCGGCCCTGGCCGCCGCTGGCCCTCCCCTCTCTCCTCTCCAGGCCCGGGGCTGTACCCATCCTCTCTGCTCGGCCTTGTGCAGTCTCTGCTGCTGACGAGGCTACTCGCGTGGTTACCTTGCAGTGGCTTCTTTCTCCTCCCTGTACCAGTCCAGCTGCCAAGGACAGCTGCACAGGAGCGTTTCCTGGGCAGGTATTGGCGCGTCCCTGTGAGGAAGCCATGTGGTCTGCAGAGCACCACTCTGCCTCATAGACGCTGTTCTCCTTGTCCCTCATCTGGTCACCCCTCCATGGCTGGCTGAGCCTCTCATCGCCCTTGGGGAGCAGGGTCCTGGATGACATGAGGACATCTGTGTAGGACACCTGTGCTTAGCCCATGGGAACCNTTTGACATGTGTCCTGAGCTGAGCTCTGCTTCTGAGTTGTCTGTGGCCTCTGGCTGACAGGTTGGGTAGGTCCCCTTGTTCCCTGTGGGTGGCAGCTATTGGGGATGAGCCTGGCCCTAAGGCTCAGTAGAGTTGACCTTTTCCTAGCTACTGATGATCTGATTGTTTTGTGCATCTCCCTTTCATCATAGCTGGCCAAGGACCTTGGTGACAAGGCCCCTACCTCTTTGCCACTGGCTCTTGAAAGTTGCCCTGCAGATTCCCTCATGTACAGGAGCCAGCTTTGGAAGTGCAGTGTATACATGGCTGCTGGAGTGTGGGCAGGAGCTAGGGGAGGGTGTCACAGGCTGCACTGATCCTTGATTGCTTCTTACCCACACCCTGCCCCAATGTTGGCCTGGGAAGTGCTGCTTGGGGACTTCATCCCTTCCTTCCTTCTAGTACCAGACTTGAAGCCTCTGTCCTCAGAGTGGGCTGCGGGTCTGCATATGGGGACATTCTGTTAGTGTTTTCCCCAGATCCAAAGTCCTGGAGAAACTAGGCCTTTTCCTTAGTCTCAGAGCTGGCTTCAGAAACTGTACCCTCCCAAGCTGGAGTCCTTTTTGAATGGACCTGCTCTCCTACCTGCCTTGCTAATGATGCAGGAGTGGGCCGAGCTGCTGCCCACTGGCCTGCAGGAGCCACTAGAGTCCATCTCCAGCCTGCTCCAGTGGCAGCCACAGGAAGAGGGTGGAAAGCTCTGCAGGGTGCTACCCTTCCAGCAGGAAGAAGCTGGTGTTCAGAGGCCACATGAGCATCGGGCCCTGCCCAGTACACAGCAAGCAGCCCTGTCTGTGTCCTCCCAGACTCTGCCGTGGTTCTTGAGGAGGGAAGTCCAGGAGAGGCTCATGTGCCAGGGGAGCCCCCCGAATTGGAGGATTTTGAGGCAGCATTAGGTACAGACAGGCACTGCCAGCGTCCTGACACCTACAGCAGGGTGAGTACCTTGGGAAGCCATTGGGAAAGCATGGGATAGATTACGTGGCACAGCTTCCATTGCAGACTCTTGCCTGTACTATCTTGCTGTGACCTTGATAGTTCCTCTCCTTCATGAAGAAATGGCTAGTTCTTCCTCCATGTCCCTCTTGCTCAGCCCATCCGGGTCTCTCACCCTCCATCTGAGTGGCCTTTATTGTGGGACTTATTCAGTTTGTGGGGCTCTTGGCTTCTCTCCCAGAAAGCATGGCAGTCGAGGCCAGAGGGTTGGAGGGGGAGCCAGAGGAACCTGGTGCTTGAGTGCCTCCTAACAGTGTTTCTTCCAAATTATCTTTGCAGTCATCCTCAGCTTCTAGCCAGGAAGAAAAGTCCCACTTGGAGGAGCTGGCTGCTGGGGGTATCCCCATTGAGCGGGCCATCTCCTCTGAGGGGGCTCGGCCTGCAGTGGACCTCTCCTTCCAACCCTCACAACCCCTGAGCAAGTCTAGCTCTTCTCCTGAGTTGCAGACCTTACAGGACATCCTTGGAGACCTAGGGGACAAGGCTGACATTGGACGGCTGAGTCCGGAGTCTAAGGTCCGGTCCCAATCAGGGATCCTGGATGGGGAAGCGGCTACCTGGTCAGCCCCAGGTGAAGAAGGCTGTGTCACAGCTCCACCTGAAGGTCCCCTGCCTTCCAGTTCTCCTCGCTCCCCTAGTGGCCTCCGGCCCCGAGGCTATACCATCTCTGATTCAGCCCCATCACGAAGGGGCAAGAGGGTGGAGAGGGATAGCTTCAAGAGCAGAGCTGCGACCTCCAGTGCTGAGAAAGTACCAGGCATCAACCCTAGGTGGGCACAAATCCTAAACTGCCACAACTCCAAGGGATACATTTTCCTCTTGGCTGGAGCTTCCAGACACTGCCTAGGCAGAATAGGCATACATGGAGATTCTGGTGTCTTCCCCATGGCTGGTGGGAGCCATAAGGAGGGTGGGTTCTTGGCCACAGAGTACTGGTACTCTGCAGGTTGGGCGGGGCTGTTGTTCAAATTCCCTGTGTCGCCTCCATCCTGGCCCTGCCCTGACTAAGACTTTCTCTGCAGCTTTGTGTTCCTACAGCTCTACCATTCACCCTTTTTTGGTGATGAGTCCAATAAGCCCATCCTGCTGCCCAATGAGGTAGGCCTGCCTTCCCTCTCCACTGCAGGGTGGGTCACAAGAGGGTCTGGCCTTTAGTGGCAGCAGACTGTGTTCTATTTGGGTAGACAGTCTCCTGAGAATGGGTGCTGGGTATGTTGTCTGGGTTGGTGGGTGGTGGTGGGGTAGTCTCTGCCCTGAACTCATAAAGGCTCTGTGTGATGACAGTCCTTCGAGCGGTCAGTGCAGCTCCTTGACCAGATCCCGTCCTATGACACTCACAAAATTGCTGTCCTGTATGTGGGAGAAGGCCAGGTAAGGCCCCGGGGCCAGCATAGAATCATCTGGTCTCAGGTATCTCTAGCCTCAGAATTCAGTCTCTGGTTCTTTGATGCTCTGGAGCACTGGGAGCTTGTTGAGTCCTGAGCCAGGGGCACAGCTATGAGATGACAGGCCAATATGTTGGTATGCAGAGCTGTGAGGACTGCAGGGTGCATGCTTGCAATAGCAGACTGCTGAGGCTGTGGGGTGAGCCACTGAGTGAATGTAGCTAAGTGGCAGGAGGCAGAGGGCCATCAGGGACAATCTCAGCCCAATGTATGGACATGGGCTGTGCTTTTCTGAGTGAGGTGGAGACCCTGGACTACTTTGAGACAAGGGGTCACCATTAACACCAGCATTTTAAAGTATCCCTCTGGCTCCTGTTTAGAGCCATGATGAAGTTAGGTGATGACCATCCAAGTGAGAGGAACAGGCTTGGGTTTGGTTGTAGGTTGCTGAGCAGTGCTAGAGTTCTGGGTGCTAGAGTTCTAGTTAATTTTGCTAGCTGAATGTAGGGGTGGAGAACGGAGGGAGGCCAGGTGACACCAGTGCATATGGACTGGATAGCTATAAGCCTGAAGTACTGAGTGGGAGATGGTAATAAACGCCCTGGCTTTCCATCAGTGACAAATCTGCCAGACTCTTGCTTGTTGAGCTGGTGCTATTCTCCTCCTCCTCAATTTTTCCACAGAGCAACAGCGAGCTGGCCATCCTATCAAATGAGCATGGCTCCTACAGGTACACGGAGTTTCTGACAGGCCTGGGCCGGCTCATCGAACTCAAGGACTGCCAGCCAGACAAGGTGTATTTGGGTGGACTAGATGTGTGTGGCGAAGACGGCCAGTTCACCTACTGCTGGCATGATGACATCATGCAAGGTGTGTACTGCTCTCTATGTTGGCCTGCTTCTGAGCCCTGCTCTCTGGGAGAGGAGCCAAGAGCTGCTGGGAAAAACAAGGGAAATCTGGAGGGATACAGAGGTCTCAGCCTGGGCTCTTATGCCCAGCATAAGATGTCCTGTCCTTGACACCCAGCCCAGTGTCACCCACCCTACAGCTGTTTTCCACATTGCCACCCTGATGCCCACCAAGGATGTGGACAAGCACCGTTGTGACAAGAAACGGCACCTGGGCAATGACTTTGTTTCTATCATCTACAATGATTCTGGTGAGGACTTCAAGCTGGGCACCATCAAGGTGAGTGGGATCTCCATGTGCTGGGTACCCCGGCAATGGCTGAGTTCTGCCACCTACACCACCAGACTGATCAGCAGCCCAGGCCATCTGTAAAAATGTTTGCTGGTATCTTGAATTGGCCTTGAGTGTCCTAAGAGGGTACCCTTCTTGGGAGCCTCATGTACTTGCTGTCAGGGACCCAAGGAAACATGATCACAAAACCTGTTTCTTCATCTGTTTGGATGAGCTGTGCCCTCATGAGGAGTAGCTAGGTGAATATGTGCCTGGTGGGGGGTGTGCAGTGCCCAATAGGAGTGTAGTGTCTGCTTAGAGTGGT
>LZPO01017331.1:199810-210170 GCA_001675575.1 Neotoma lepida
ACCTCCACATGGAAGTCACCACATGCTTCTCTGTGGCTACAGGTATATGGGCTTTACGAAACGAGTGCAACAGGAAAACTGAGTGTTAGCCAGGCCCCCAGGACCAGCGACTGTAAATTTAATGCTATCTGCATAAATACCCCCTCCCCAGGGACAAAGACAGAAGAAGGATAGGCAGGTCATGTGCCCACCCTTAACACTCACCATTAAGCACTGTGTAAGTGATCCTCAGATGCAGCCCAGCTTGAGGGTTGCTGTTGTCTGCGGTAACCACAGCACTGACTGAGGCCTGGGGCTGTATGGTGGTAGAGCCTGCAGGGTTGTGGGAGCCCTGGGCAGCCTGGTCTGAGTTGTTTGGCACCTTCACTGTGATGGCACGCTCTGAGGCCAGCCGCTCAATAGGGATCTGGGTACCAGTTTGTGTCTGGAATGCCATGGATGCCACTTTGGTGGAGACAGTGTAGTTGCTAATGTAGCCGAAGGGAAACGGGTTGGAATCCACAAGGAAGATGAGTTGCACTACATCACTGAGGTTGGACAGAGCCCCACTGAAGGCCTCAGGAATGGAGAAATGGCAACTGGGTCCCAAGGTTTTGCCATAACACAGAAGGCTGAGTGGGTCTGAGCGCTTGCCCAGGGCCACAATCTCCTCGCCCACTAGGGTCAAGGGCTCCTCATTGAGTACTCGGGAACGCATAAGGATACACATGAGGGCTGACGAGAGGTTGTAGGCCTTGGATGCCACCATCAGTGAGGGCGGTTCAGCCCCCAGCTCCAAGGGCTGTGGGCCCTGCATGTCCAAGCTGGCCAGGTGGATGAGGTCACCTGGGACAGGCAAAGAAGGGAAGTTGAGAAGAAGTGGTAAGATCTGGAGAGGAGGCTAGGGGGTGGGGGTGGGGGCAGCTTGGGCACCTGTGATATTGAGGATGCTGTCAGCAATGGTAGTGGGTGTTACGGTACCCTCAGTGGTTTCAGCTTGCAAGATGCGCATCATGCCCTCCAGCTTCTGCAGCATCTTCTTGAGGCATGAACGGCACATGAGCTCCCTGCTGGACACCTTCGAGGGAGATCAGCATGGCCTCCAGACCCATCCGCAGCACACAGACTCATGGCATCTGCGGTTCCCATCCCCACACCACTAAATGGCTCTGTCTCCTCACGATGGCTGGGATTCTAGGCAGCTTCCTGTCTTTAACCTGCACTGAGTACCTGTCTAGATGGAAGTCTTCCAAGATTTTCCTTGCTAAGACTTCTTTTTATGTATGTGAGTGCTTTGTTTTCATCTATACCAGAAAAGGGTATCAGATCCCCTTACAGATGGTTGTGAGCCACCACATGGTTGCTGAGAATTGAACTCAGGTCCTCTGGAAGAGCAGCCAGTGCTCTTAACCTCTGAGTCATTTATCCTGCTCCCACTAAGACTTCTTCTATGACTCCTCCCAACAGAAGGATTCGGCCAAGTTCTTTCTGGGGCCTCCATACTAATCACCCCAGCTATCTGTTTCCATGGCTAAAAGCTAGGCGAATGTCAAGGCCTTGGCTAGAGTCCAAATGTAGATATACTCAAGGGCATAGAAGCCACATGGTAACAGTGACCTCTACCCANAGCTCTCTGAATCCCTGTCTTCTGAGGACTTGACTGTTCTACTGGTCCTTATACTGACCCCCATCCTGACAGAGTGCCTTCCTAGCAGATATGGGTCGTTTGGCTTACAAGTACAGCTTGGAAAATGGATACCTCATAGGTCAATAAGGCCATGTCAGGTAAGCCTAGTTAAGCGAGACATGACTAGAGGCTTGATGAGAAGACATACATACCTGGACTACTTTTTCCATNCAGAGAAACCCTACAGTCATGCTCAGAAGAGCATGTGGGCTCACACTGGGAGACAACAGGGAGGCTGGAGAAAACTGGCACAAGCCATAAAGAGCTCCCAACCTGGAAGCCCTACTCATGCTGTACAGGGCCTGTGCATGGTGTGTAAGGCTGCATCTGTCTTACCATGCACTGGGCCAGTGCAGCAGTGATCTGCTGGATGTCATCCACAGTGTTGACCCGCAGGGAAATCAGGGTCTCTGTAATGTTCTTACGCATTTGAGCTCGCAGCTGCTGCTCATGGTTGGGCTCTGATACAGTATCTGGAGCCTGCTCATACTGGAGGAGGCAGAGAACATACAAGAACCATGAGAGGAGGACAGGCCTCCCTGTGATCTTTAGGAAGGGTGCTAGAGTAAAGTTATGAGGCATGGGCAGGGATTTAAAGATCACGGATAATTCAGGTCATATATAAGGTTCANGGTATCAAGAGGGTACTGTAGGAAAGCTGACCTTGGGAAGGGCCTAGTATGCAGTAGCTACGAAGGGTAGGTGTTAGCATTCAAAGCTATTAGAGACCTTTATTGGTTTGAGGTGCATGGTTTCTGCCCACTCAAAGCACACCTGAGGGATCCTTTTCTAGCCATATGCACTGACCTCATTGAGCACAGTAATGAGGGCTAGAGAGTACTCGATGACATGCTGGGGGTCAGCCTGCCTCAGTAGTCCAGGCAGCACACTGGCGGTCAGGCTGTACATCCAAGTTATGAGGTCTGCAGGATTACCACTGGGTTCTGGCAGGACAATTGTCAGAGACCTGGAGGGTAGAAGTAGACTGTAAGCAGGTGGTGGTCGTCAGCTTGTGTTCCCTCCCCAGGGTTCAGCTCACCTGTTGAGTGCAACCACAGCAGCACCAAACTGGTCTTGTACAACCACAGCCAGGCCCACCACAAAAAGAGGCCGGAATCCAGGAGGCAGGACAGCACCATAGGTGGAGAGACTGCCCTTATAGATGCAGAAATCCTCACAATAGCTCTGGCGACAGCGCCTCAGCAATAGGGCATATACCAGTGGAGCTCCACCATCCTCTGCATCACGCCAGCCTATGGACAAGTTAGCATCAGTACGGAGTCCAGGCCCACACCAGCCTCTCCAGGTAACCCACACTCACCTGTGCATTCAAAGTGCACCTTGGTGGTGAGGCCACGTACAGCATCCAATGGGAATAGGCGACAGGAGCCTCCAAGTGGAGGGCGGTTGGGTGAGAGGCGGATGGAGGCACAGCCCTCCTCCTCGCCTGAATGGCCCAGCACAGTGAGTGTGAAGATGTAGCCCTCCCCATCACGAAGTGCACCCCGCCGCACCACCAGATTCATGCCAGTGCTACCCGTGGATGTTGTTGTCTCATCCAGCACCAGAGTCTTATTGCTGAAAGTTCGTGCTGCCCAGCGCTGCAGGATGAAAGCATGGAGGACAGGGTGAGAGTGGTACCCTGGGTACCTTCCCAGGAGACTTGCCATCTGACGGCTACTCACCCCTTGCTTGGAGCCACTGCTGCAGTTGTCACAGTGACCCTCCAAGTACACATAGGAACTGCGGCTCACTTCATACACGGCTTGTGCCTTGCAGGATACACACTCAAGTGACACAATGGGTACTCGCCCACTTCGGATCAACACCTGGAAGAGACAAGAGTGTCACAGGAGGCTCCACCCTCTTGCACGTCCAGAAAGCTTCCTAAACTAGGCCACTCCTGTTTGATCCAAATTCCAGGTTGTACCTCTGGGTGAGTGAATTGAGTGAGCTAATTCAGAAGGACTTAGCCAGCTGGTATAAGTCCAGGGCCTTGCTGGCCTGGCAGTAGGAAGTACGGGAACCCACCGACAGTGCATGATGGAAGCAAAGTACCCAGGAAGTCAAGGTTAGTTTTTTTTGTTTGTTTGTTTTTCTTTTTACATAGCCCTGTCCCAGACATGCTTGCTGACTGGGTGAGCTCAGTTAGGCAGGACCTGCTGAGTGCCCTCTCCAGAATACTTTACTAGGTAGGATTAGCTCCAGGTAGGTAACCTGAGAAGGTCTGGTGCTAGAGAGAAAACCTCAATCTGAGGCACCAGAATAGCCCAGCACTCCTCCACACATACTGGCAGGACCCATTCCACAGCAACACAAGTGGCCATCATTTGCACAGTGGTCCTCACCTTTATGGGAAGTCCAGGGCAGATGTTTGAGCAAGAGCTAGCTCACTGCCCCAGAAGCAAGGACAGGGTTTGTGGACTGGTGCTGCTATCTAGGTGGCCAAAGAACTTAGTTTCTCACTATTTGCTTTTCGTGCTGGTAGCATAAAGTTCNTTTTTTGCAAACCATGGTGTTTGTATGACTTAAGATTTTGTTTTGGCTTTTGGACACAGGTTATCATTATGTTGGTGAAATTAGATTAGAACCCTTGATCTTCCTACCTCCACTCTCTAAATGCTAGGATTACACAGGAGTGTACCACTATGCCTACCTGGCCTCCAAAAACTCACACTAAGTTGTGTCCTGGATTTTCAGATAGAAGCAATGCTAATTTGGTAATTTTGGTAAATTAAGTTGGTAATTTACCAAAATCAGCACTATGTTAGAGAGAACTCACAGCCCCTGGGGATACTACAGCTATGACTGACAGAAACCAGGTTGGAGCAGGTACTGTCCTGGTATGAGGCCACACTGAGGAGTGTGGGGGCACAACCCACCGTCTGGTTGGTGGCTTCCTCCTTCCGGCCTGCTTTCCACACTATGAGGTTGAAGGTATATTCTACACCAGCTTCTAGGCGCTCCAGGGGGATGGTGACCACACTGCTCCCACGGGGCCCGAAGTTCAGCACACAGCCACCTGCCTCACTCTATGACAGCAAATAAAGGAAATGGGTACAAGACCTCTACTCAGTCTCAAAGCAGATCCTAGCTTAGAAGACCTTTTCCTGTGCTAGGCCTAAGGCCCTCCCCAAGAATAATCCAAGTGCTAGGCACTTACTGTACATGGATGCATGAGACAGAGGAGGCAGGGAGGACCTGTCACCCTAAGTCCCCATGGCTGACCTGTGTTGAAGCCACGCAGGCCCAATGGAAATTGAGTGGCGTCTGATCACCATCCTCCAGATTAGGGTCATAGGACTTGCTCCCATCCAGCACCAGGTCCTGTGTGTCTGACCACACCCGGTATGAGCCACCTTCAATGATGGGTACCAGACGTTCAGCAGCGACTGTCACGTTGGCCTGGATGCTCCGTGCCAATGGTGTATCCCCAAATGAAACCACAAACACAAAGCAGTAGTGGCCCACAGGCAAAGCCAGCCGTGGCACTACCAGCTGGGGCCGGCTCACATCTACATCAGGAAGTACCATTTGAGCCATATGTCCTGGCCGTTGACAGCTGGCAGTACGATATATCTCCCAGCGGTACTCGGTTTGGTAGGAGACACAGTTGCGTAGATCAACATGGGCCTCCAGGTAATTGCGCTGGGAGCGCCGCATCAGCACCTGCAAAGGCAGTGCTACCTCCACCTCAGGCTCCCTGCAGGCCAGCACCTGGACAGTCACTGTGGTCTGNGCCACAAAAAAACTCACTAGGTTTGTGGCATTCACCTCTACACGGTAGTCCCCAGGATGGAGGTAGTAGTGGTCAGCCCAGGACACATCTGTATCCTGTACTGGAGTCCCATCCCCAAAGTCCCAGTGGTAGGCTACACGCCGGGGACTGGGGCTTGTAACAGCCTCAAATCGGGCTGAGCGGTTGGTAAAGCAGCGGCCACTTTGAAGTCTTACATACTGGATGATATCCTGGACTTCCACCATTAGTGTAACGTTCACGCCACCCAATTCGTTGAAGGCACGCACATGGATCTCCAGTAATCCTGCAGCCACAGGCGTGTAAGTGACATCGCGGCCCGATAGAATGACCAATGAGTCACCCTGAACCTTTTGCAAGGAGAAGTACCAGGCATAGGCAACCCGGGAGCCTTGCTGCACCCGGGCTGTGAAGTTCTTCTCAGT
The DNA here is from genome assembly GCA_001675575.1 of Neotoma lepida. Classification (NCBI taxonomy): domain Eukaryota; kingdom Metazoa; phylum Chordata; class Mammalia; order Rodentia; family Cricetidae; genus Neotoma; species Neotoma lepida. The sequence goes on from LZPO01017331.1 coordinate 205,659, forward strand.
GCCTGTGGCTATGCCTGGCTCACAGCAGTTGGGTACCTGCAGCCCATCAACAGCCTCCAGCACTAAGATGCGAACCTGTGCCTGGGCACGGCTCACGTGGTTCTCAGCCTGCACGTTTACCATATGGTCTCCAACCCGGAAAAAGCTATGTGAGAAGTGGGGACCAGGGAGCACTTCAGGGATGGACCCATCAACCTGAAGTCGGAAAGTAACAGCAGAGCCGGCAGCCAGCAAGATTTGAAAGTGGACTGGCTGCTCAGGTGCCACCACCTTGCTGCTGGCCCATAGCACCAGGCTCACAATGGGCTCCTCTACTGTGAGATTATACATGGCTGAGACCCAGCTGACAGCATTGGAAGCATTAAGCTGCACAGAGAAGTTGCCAGAAGTGGGAAGGCGCACAGCAATGTACTGGCTGTGCTTATAGCCACCTGGCAAGGTCCAGCACCAACTCACATTGGTACCTGCAGCCAGCTGACCCCAAAAAGGTACAGTGGAGCCAGCCGCCACAAAGATCTTATCTGGCTCACTGGTTCTGATACTCAGACCACTCACAGGCACCTGTATGGCCACTTCAATTGTGGCATTAACTGAGCCCAACTGGTTCTCAGCTGTGACTCTGACCAAGTGCAGGCCAGCTGTAGCAAAAGTATGGGTGGTGGATGGTGTCGAAGTCTCCCAACTCAGTCCTTCCTCCAGGTACCAAGTGTAAACAATACCACTGCCACCAGTCACTTCAGCACCAAGGGTGAGGCTTACATTGACAGCAGCTGGATTGGGGGATGCAGATAGGATTAGACACTCCACAGGCTCCACAAAGTCTATGGTGCGGTTGGCTGAGGCACTGCCCAACATGTTGGTGGCCCTGAGATGTATATGGTAGGTACTAGCCTTGAGTGCAGTGAGCGAAAAGCTCTTGCCACTGCCAATGAGGGTGAGGCCACCATCCTGCTGGGCTGTCCAGCTGTAGGAGATGTTGGTGCCATCCCTAACTGCAGCTTGCAGCTGCAGTGTGTAATTGGTGGGGAAGCAGCAGCTGCCACCACCTCCCACTACCTGCAGCCCCTCAATGAGCTGCAGAACATAGATGAAGATGCTGTCCTGAGCAGAACCCACCTCATTCTCAGCTGTGACAATAATATTGAAAGTACCCACTGAGCGGAAGGTATAAGAAATAGTGGGGCCACCTGGAATGGGTGTACATCGGTCACAGAGCACCCAGGAGTAGTGAACATCACTACCCACCTCCAACAAGGTGCTAAAACTTACACTGCCATTTAAGGGTACCACTGTGCGGCTGGCATTGATGGTGAGCCCCTGCACACGCTGCTTCACTGTGATGTTGAGTTGGGCCTCACTTCGGCTCACCTCATTCCAACCAGATACCCTGACAGTGAAGTCACCAGTGTTGTTGTAGATATGGGTGACCTCAGAGCCCTCTTGCTGGCTGCCATCTCCCAGTTCCCATAGATAGGTGGCAGGGCTCCCATTGCTCACTGCTGAGAACAGGTAAGGCTGCTGCAGCTCCAGCACATGGGACCCATTGATCCTGATGGTAGTGACTAACACAGGTTCCTGTACCTCCACAAAAGCTGAGTCATTGGTAGCAGAGATGTTGTTGGACACAGTGACTATCACCAAGTAGGAGCCTGGTTCTCGGTAGATAAATGTCACTTCAGAGCCCCCAGTATGGGTATGAGTAGCATCTTCAGTGCCAAAGTCCCAGGTGTAGTGGTAAGGGAATGGGGGCCAAGAGTAGGCAACCAGCCTGGCTTCATCCCCAAGCTTCACAAACTGCCTCTCAGGCTGCAGGGTGATGTTGCGTATCTCTGGTTCCACACAGATGCTGGTAAAGTAATGTGCCTTGTTCACATGGCTTGAAAGGACCAACGCCAGTGGGAATGTGCCACTCCGAGTGAAGTTGTGTGTCACTATTGGATGCCCATNGACAGTCACATTGGAGGAGCCATCCCCAAAAGTCCAATCAAAGAGATAATCGGCAGGGTTCCCGGTGACATGGGCCATGAGCTGGGCACTGGGCTGCGTGGGGATGCAGGTAGAGGGTTCTATGCGTAATACCTCCAGGACGAACACTTGCACATGCAAACTCTGGGACAAGTGGCCAACAGGACTGGCTGCTACTACTGTCACTGTGCAGTTCTGGGCCCGCAGGTACACATGCTGCACTGTGGCCTCAGGACCTTTGAATACTGTGCCATCTCCCATATCAAATGTCCATGTAATGTTGTCACCTGACTCCACAGTAGCACTGATTACCATGGGTGCTCCCTGTTCCACAGATGGGCTCAAACACACAGTCAGACCATGCAACTCCTGGAAGACATGGATGTCTACGTGTGCTGCCACACTGCTCACTGTGTTGTTAACCTCCAAGATGACTCTGTAGGTGCCCGTCAGGGTGTAGGTGTGGTTGAGTGCTGGTTGGCTCTGTATTAGGACAGGGGATCCATCCCCAAAGTCCCATGTATATAGGACACCATCAGCTGAGGGCAGTGGGTATGGGGAAAAGGTGATGGGTCGGCCGGCCACCAGGATGTTGCTGCTCATGCCAATAGCCACATTGGGGAGCACAGCTCGTACACTCACAGGCACCTGCTGCGTCAGGTTCTCATAGGTATTGAACACAAGGACGGTCAAGTTGTACTCACCTGTGGAGACAGGCCCAAGTGGGACTTCCTGCTCACAGAATCCCCACCTAGCACCTGTTACTGCATGGAGACAATCTTTCTCATAGCTTGAACAGCTATGCTCTTGGACCAGGCCCAGAAGGTGTTCATACCCAGGCCGTGAATAGGGCAGAGCACCCAAGAGTCCACAATGAGCAAGAAAATGGACAAGACCATTTCTTAAGCACACTGCACAAGGGTGAACATGGAAGTGAATACTAGCACAAGCAAGAGTGAGTACATGGCATGAGTATCACATGTTAAGTGGTGGAGTGGGGATATTAGAGTGTGCAGCCTTAGGAGCTTTTTAAATAATTAAACAATGACCCCATCCTACTCTCCCCAAAAGGCTGAAAAATGAAGACTAGAGGACCCAGTTCCTTGCTAATTTAAATTGAGGCCTTGGGGACCCTGTCAACCCGCCCTGCTCCTCAATGTCTATTTGTTCCTCCTTAACCCAAGTAAGGGCTTTTCTCTACTACCAACCCAGGCGGGGTCAAAGTGGCAGTGATATGGAACATCATACCCAAAGGTAAGCTGTCTAAGCTCAGGACCTGAAAGGCAATGCCCCACCCCTCACCTGGGGCGGCGTAAATATGCGTGGTATTGTGTTCCACCAGCACCTGGGCCACTGTGGGGTCCGGGACCTGGAAGGACTCGTCGTATGGAGGCTTGAACTGGCGGAGTACCTGCTCCCCATCCCCAAAGTTCCACCTGCCAGGGCAGCAGGCAGACAGTAAGCAGGTAAGATGAGTAGATAGGGTGACCCCTGGCTCTGAATGCAACTTCTACAATCATTCTTTCCTGGTTCATGGGTTCAAGGTACTACCTTGGCTCTACTACACCAGGACCTCTGCCCCTCACATGGTCCTACCCACCAGTACTCCCAAAAGAAGAGGAAACTGTAGCTCTGAGCCAGGATTCCAGGATAAATGCTAGGGGCTGAAATGAGAACCTGATGCCAGCCCCAACCCAGGCCCTGATCAGCTAGTCACTCCCCCTCTCTAGGCCCAGAGGCACTCACAGGAAGGCCACCTCCACAGCTGAGTCCACCAGCACACCACCCGTCAGTACCAATGTGGCATTGGGGGGCAACACAGCAGGCACTGCGGATACCCACAGCCCCCGCATCTTGTTCATCCGCTCCACAGTGACATTGTAGTTCACGGTGACGTTGCTCACATGGTTAGAGGCTGTCAGCTGAGGAGACAGGCATCAGTGGGTATGGCCCAGAGGCAGCAAGGACAGACCAATGGGTGAAAGGCCTCGAGCCCCGACTCAGCAGCCTCCCCACACTCACCCACAGCTGCAGCAGGGTCCTCAAGGGCAAAGCAAAGCAGAACAGAAGGCAAAGTGAGCACCCAGATATCCCAGGACCCCATGCCTCCCTCCATTGGCCCTTGCCTACCGAGAGCTTGAAGATGGCAGCAGTCTGGTAGATTACATTGAAGACAGTGTTGTGGAAAGTCAGGGATGGCTTGTCATCAATGGTCCACCGGAAGGCCACATCTGAGCCAGCCTCCACCATGGGGCTATACCGCTAAGGAAAGGACATGACATCAGCCAAAGCTATGATTTTGCCCAGCCTGGAGCTGACTCTGTCCCTGACCCCACTGTCCCCCTCAGACTTACTGGAGAATTTTGTGTGTGGTGTGGAATGGACAATATGGGTCTACCAGCTGAACCCTGATTGTAAGACACCCATATTCACAGTCTTGGATGTTGACCCAGGTCAATGCAGAGCAGGTGTCCATAGGGGAAGCCAAAGTATACAACTGGACAAGTTGTAGGAGATGGACAGAAATGGCCCTTTCATTCTTTTTCT
>LZPO01017331.1:218186-230566 GCA_001675575.1 Neotoma lepida
ACATGGGCTGAGGAGATAGCTCAATCCATAAAGTGCTTGCTGGGGGACCTGAGTTTGGTCCTGCAGAATCCACATAAAAAAGCCAACTGTGGTAGTGCATATCTGCAATCCAATACTAGGGAGGTAAAGATAGGCAGATCCCTAGGACTTGCTAGCTAGACAGTCTGCCCTAATNATACAAGCTCCAGACCCATGAGAGACCCTGCCTGAAAATATGGTGCACAGTATTCCTTTGTTTTGTTTTTTTTTGAGACAGGGTCTCACTATGTAGCTCTAGTTGTCTGGGAACTCGCTGTATAGTGAGTTTAAGGCTGGTCAGCCTTAAATTCACAGAGATCTGGCACTCAAGTGCTGGGATTAAAGGCGGATGCTACCACACCTGGCAGGTAGACAATATTCCTAAGGAGTGACAACTGAAGCTGTCCTTTGGCCTATACAGACAGACAGACAAAGAGAGGGAGGGAGGGGAAGGGAGAGGGAGAAAGAGAGAGAGGGAGAGGGAGAGAGAAATATTGGGGCCAGAAAGATGGCTCAGAGGTTAAGAGCATTGGTTGCTCTTGCAGAGGACCCAGGTTCAGTCCCCATCATCCACATGGTGGCTAACAACCATCTGTAACTCCAGTTCCAGGGGATCCAATGCCCTCTTCTGCTCTCTGTGGGCACCACACACATGTGGGGCACTGAAATAAATGCAGGGAAACACTCATTGACATAAAATAAAAATATATTGTAAAAATAAAAATAAAGAAATGTGGGAACATGAACTGTGCCACTTTCTACTATACTGTAAACTGGAGTAGACAGACTGACAAAGAGGAAGGAGCCACAGAAAGGCACTGGCCTTTGAGAGCCTCAGGAGAGAAGCAGGATGAGGGCAGCTGCACTGGGAAGAGTCAGAGCCTGGCCTTGCAACTCAAGTCACCTGTAACCTGTGACAGAGCCAGAGCATGCTATCACTGGGAGAGACATGCATTTGCAAAGAATGGACCCATGCAAGCACAAAAACAAAGCATCAAGACAAGAGACATGGGACTGGAGAGACAACTCAGCAGTTTAGAACACTTGCTGCTCTTCCAGAGAACCCAAATTTGGTTCCAGCACTCATGTTGGGCAGCTTACAAACACTTGTAAGTCCAGTCCAAGAGAACCCCACACCTTCTCTGGCTTCCAGGAACCTGCACACACATGGCAGACTCACACAAAACACACACATACACACAAATAAAAAAATAATTTAAAATAAGGTTTTTGTTTGTTTGTTTTTTAAAGGCAAGAGACATAGCCAGATCTGATAGCAAACACACATGGAAGCTAAGGCATGAAAATTGCTCCAAGTTCTAGAGCACCAAGGCTATAGAGTGAGAGCCCATCTATAAACAATCTAAAACCTAACAGACTCAACTACATTCCAAAACAAGCAACGTCTACAAAAAGATAAAAAAAAAAAAAATCAAACCATAGGCTGGCACTACTGCAGCAGCAAACATCTGGAGTGACAGCTGCTCAGACAGCTGAGGCAGGTGCATACAGTAAGCCAATGAAGGAGTTCCAGGAATGCAGGAACTCAAAACAATAACTAAATCCTAGGCTTGGAAATGCACTAGTACTTCATCTAACCCACTAACTACCCAATCACACCCTTGCTGCAAACACTATGAATAAACTATTCAGCAAATGTCAATACTTCTTTTTTAGGCTAGTGATGTAACTAAGTAGCTAACAACTCTAATCAAAAGAAAGAATTAAAGAAAGTTTTCATAATAACTTGACAACTACCGATGAAAACAACGCAATCATGCTTTTCACCTACTAAATTTGTAGTTGTGTTATGTCAGAAGTCTAGCCCCCAACTCTAACAATAGGAAGGTAGGTTTCAAGGCTCCACCTATGAAACCAAATAATCTTGGCATTGCTAGGCTCTTCTAGGAGGTATTTCCAGTGTCAAGCTCTATCCAAAAACCTGTCTACCCTCCAGCTCCAGGGTCTTGGTAACCCTCAGTCAACCTGCCATCCATGTCTTGAGCTCTCTCTGCATACATACTCCAATGTCCAATGAGGCTTCTGGGACAGGAGACCCTGCATCACTCTTACTCAGTGGACACTTTTGGGCCCTTCCAGGTCTATACACCACTCCACAGTCTCTAATTCACGTGACTCACATTCTCCACAAGATTGTACTTAGTTTTCTGTCAGTGATGGCATCTAAACAAGAACATGCCTCTTGCAAAGGATCTCCTTCATCTCTTTCCAGAACTGGAGAGAGAAAACCTAAGAGGAAGCACTTTGCTGGGCTTAATCCCAGCATGTGGGAGGCAAAGGCAGGCGGATCTCTGAGTTCAAGGCCAGCCTGGTCTACAGACCTAGCTCCAGAAGAGGCAGAGATCCTGTTTCAAAAATAACCAAAAAATAAAAATTAAAAATAAGTGACTGGTCCAGAGCTCCAACTTCTACTTTATGGGATATGAAATGTCCAGGATGCTATAAAATACCCAAGGTCTTCATCCATGCACAAACAGAGTCTTGCGCATTGGCTGCCCCACTGTCCTCTGTCAGCCTACAACAGGAAAAACAAGTCGTACAGAAGGACGCTCCTTCAGATGGAAGCAGCACTCCAAGCATATAAAGATCAATGGGTTCTGTGGAATAATCTTTTTGTACACTGTGAAGACGTGTCATTCTGATTGGCTTAATAAAAAAACTGAATGGCCAATAGCTTGGCAGGATTTCCAGGTACAGAGGATGCTGGGAAGAAGAGAAGAGACGCGAGGAGACACAGAGGAAGCAGAAAAGTAGGACGGACAGTACATAGATGAGGGAAACAAGCCTTAGGGCAGCACATAGATGACTAGAAATGGGGAGATAATATACAGACAGTTTGAACATAAATACAGTTTACAAATTCTTATCCTAATAGTGAAATGTTTCACTAAAGCATGCCCAGTGACTGGGCAAAACCCAAACTTATTTTATGCTACAGTCATCCTAGGGTCCTTCCTGCTAGGTAGCCTCCCTGGATCTGTGGGTTGCAGAGTGATTGTCCTTTGGTTTATATCTAGTATCCACTTATGAGTGAGTACATACCAGGTTTGTCCTTCTGAGTCTGGGTTACCTCACTCAGGATGATATTTTCTAGTTCCATCCATTTGCCTGCAAATTTCATGATGTCATTGCTTTTCTCTGCTGAGTAGTACTCCATTGTGTATATGTACCACATTTTCTTAATCCATTCTTTAGTTGATGGGCATCTAGGTTGTTTCCAGGTTCTGGCTATTACAAATAATGCTGCTATGAACATAGTTGAGCATGTATCTTTGCGGTATGATTGAGCGTTCCTTGGGTATATACCCAAGAGTGGTATCACTGGGTCTTGAGGAAGATTCATTCCCAATTTTCTGAGAAACTGCCATACTGATTTCCACAGTGGTTGTACAAGTTTGCACTCCCACCAACAGTGGAGGAGTGTTCCCCTTGCTCCACATCCTCTCCAGCATAGACTGTCATCAGTGTTTTTGATCATACCCATTCTGGTTTGTCATTGTTTAAGGGAGTTGGCCATAAATTGTTGTTGGTCATGGTTAGAAAAAAAAAACTGAACAAAGGAGATTAGGTTCAGAGATCTGTTTCTGAAGAGAAAAAGAAGGGCTATAGTATAAAAATGATGGGATAAAAGGGTGGGTTGTTGAGTTTACTTTTATTTTTTTTTTCCAAGACAGGGTTTCTCTGTGTAGCTTTGGAGTCTATCCTGGAACTTGCTTTGTAGACCAGGCTGGCCTCGAACTCACAGAGATCTGCCTGCCTCTGCCTCCCGAGTGCTGGGATTAAAGGCATGCGCTACCACTGCCTGGCGCAAGTTTACTTTTGAACAGCTACTAGTCTCAAATATTTTACATTGGTATGAATTTTTGTATATTGATACAAATTTTAATGTTATTTTTGTTAGAACATACTGTACATATATTTCCACTCTTGTTTAAGGTATTGTACCTATGCAGCTCATTTAACAACGGAGTGTAAATTTCTAGTCCTTGAAAGTTATTATTACAAACTACCTAGGATAATAAAGAAATACAGGTTAGTAGTCAGTCACCTATAACAATCAATCTTACAGTCATGTTAGGTATATTTTCAAGGTCAAACAGATATATTTTAGATAGATAGATGGTCTTCAAATACTTCAAAGACCTACAGAATATGGCATTTAAAAAATTTTTTTTTTTTTTGAGACAGGCTTTCTCTGTGTAACAGCCCTGGCTGCCCTGGAACTCACTTTGTAGCCCAGGCTGGCCTCAAACTCACAGAGATCCACCTGCCTCTGCCTCCCTAGTGCTGGTATTAATGGCATGTGCCACCAGGCCCAGCTTAAAATGTTTTGTTAACATAGGGCTTTTCATGAAAGTGAGACACATCTGCTCCTGGCANCACCAATTTACTTCAGAGAAGATGACGGGCATTGAAGAAACTCTATATGGAGTTTGCCTTCAATGTGGCAAAACTAGACATTTGGACAAGAAACGGCTCCTGTCTTGACCGCTAAAAGTATGCTGTACAAACCGGACAAGCAGGACATAAAGGAAAAAGACTGTTGAACTTTGCCAAGATAAGGCAGGACAGTTCTTCAAAATTCCTGCTTCACAAAAAAGTCTGTCAGATATTCTAGGCCTGTAGGCCGAAGATGGATGCCCCAACGTTGCAGAGGATCCTTGGGTGACTGTCCAGGCAGCCAGATGTCTCTGCTGCTTCTTAGTTTTGGAAGTGCCTTGCTCTGCACTTCTTGTTTACTCAGGTAATATTATATCCTTCTGGGGTTTTTGATGGAATTGAAGACTAGTTAGTTATAGTTTTCTTTAGTTATAATAGAAGATAAATTAGGTACAAAACTTTGGACTCATCAGGAGAGGACAGATAATGGAATATTTTCTCTGAATTTGTCAAATACAAATGGACTAGACATGGTAAATGTAATTCTTACTTGATGATTGTTCTTATTGTATATAGTTTCATTTGTTAAAGTTAAAACCTTTCCTTTTTATTTAGACATTATTTAGGGGGAAATGTTGTGGAATAATTTTTTTGTGCACTGTGAAGATGTGTCACTCTGATGGGTTTAATAAGAAGCTGAACGGCCAATAGCTAGGCAGGATTTCCAGGCACAGAGGATTCTGGGAAGAAGGGTGGAGACATAGAGGAAGCAGGAAAGCAGGATGGACAGTACGTAGATGAGGTAAATGAACCTCAGAGCAGCATATAGATTAATAAAAATGGGTTAATTAAAGGTATAAGAACTAGTTAGAAACAAGCCTAAGCTATCAGCCGAGCTTTCATAATTAATAAGAAGTCTCTGTGTGGTTATTTGGGAGCTGGCAGGCGGGACAGAAAAACCCGCCTACAAGTGGGAACCATCCCAATGAACAGATTTCAGATTGACACAAAAAAGACTGAACTTGGTGACATGACTACCTACTTGCTGAAGCCAGAGGCCAGGGTCTTCCTGGTCTGGCCTCCATTCCTAAGCATGCTCCTAGACACCACCCTGCCCTTGCTAGACTTATCTATCTCACCTCTGCTATCCAAGCCCCCACATGAGGTCATGCCAGGGGAAACATCAGTTAGATCTAATCAAGGACTTTCCAGTGGCTACAGTGATGATAGCACAGAAACCTGTACTTGTAGGAGGAACCAGGATACAGGCTGAGCAGCAGTGACCCTGGCAAGGCTGGTGAGGCAGGGACAGAGAAAACATAGGCAGGCTCTTACGTTTGCCCCTCACATGGTGTCCAGTCCAGCCTCCCAGACTGGAGGAGTAAGAGGAGGGAAATGAGGAGAAACTCTCAAATTTCATTTTCTCAGAAAGCCACCCTGAGTGTTAGTTGCTATGGTCACCTAAGAAACCAGGTCGGGGGAATGCATCAGCCTCAGGGTACTGACAACCCTCCTTCATCTAAGAATACTTCAATTCCTTATCCAACCAGGTCCTCCAGTGAGACCAAGCTCAACAGAAGCACCGAGGCTCCTTTCCCAGGAGGCTGCTTTGTAGTACTTCTCCCTAGACTTCACCTGGACTTGGGTTATGGCCCAGAAAAAAACAGAGCCATAGAGACTCTGCTCAGACAAGCTCCCAAACCCGGGGTAGTGAATAAGACAGCTTGGATAGGACTCTGACTTATATACTCCCAGGGTTAGAGATCAGCACCAACAACAGACAGGGTGGTATGAGGGGATGTGGGGAAGAGTAGAGGGACACATAAGGTCCCTTCCCAGAGGCCCTGAACAAAAATTTTCCATGTCTCCATCTGTTGTTGCCATCACTGTTCTAAGAATATGGCCAAGACCTGACTAGCCCCATCTTTGAAGGCCTGACTTCCTGCCAGATGATGTCACTATAGTCTGATGTCCAGGAACCATATTTGGATTCCCTGTAAGAATCAGGGACAAGACAAAGGCAGACACAAGGTACCTGGCAGAAGGCACACAGAAGAAAGGGGCAGCACCACTGGCCCCTTACCTGCCATGAGGATGTAAGCCAGCAGCCTAGCTAGAACACCCTGAGAGGGCATAGGCCAGCTGGGTACTCTGGACCCTCTCTAAGACCTAAGCTAGCAATTTATAGAAACCCCCACAGTCAAGGTTAGAGGGACCTGAGCTGGGGCTCACACACACGGGGCGACAGGCAAATATTCATACTATCTCTCAGTCTGGCAGGCCACCCCCATACTGCTTGCATCACTGGGACAGACATAACCTTAGTTTCCACATGGATATGGAGTGCTTCCAGCTTGGCCTATCTGCCACCCCCCACTCCTGTTCCACGATGGGTGACTATACTGGGAATGGTGACTAAAGACCTTCTATACCCTATACATGTATAGGGCCCCTATCTTTCAGATCAGATACTCTGATGGGGTAAGGGACAGAGGACAACTCATGTCCCCATACTGCCACCTCTATGGAGCTCTCTGACCTGATGGGAGGGACCCCAGCCCCGCCAAGTGTATGTCCATGGGCTCCCATACCCCAGAGACATCTTGTCTCTGACTCCTAACTTTCTTCTAATAAAGAGGAACAGGGGTCTTCTCTGAGCCTCCACATACAGGCTACATAAGTTGGAGTGATGCTATGAGACAGGGAAAGCAGGCAATCTCAGGGCAACTCTCTGCAAACAGGACAGCAATAGTACAAAAGCAAGTGTGTGGTCTATGCAAAGGTGGAGATCAAGGAGGTCACTGTCAACACTGCAAGCCCTTACTAAGATGTGCCAGTTGTGAGGAGCAGCCCTATTCCAGAGCTGTGATAGGAGGCCCACAACAAGATGCAACAAGATGCAATAGCTAAGCAGCCTTGGTTTCCTCCTCTGCTGTGGGGCATGGCCTAGGTGCCCGCTCCTTAGTCTAGATGTAGGGGGTAGGGGGGGTTTAAGGGCCAGCTGGAGCCCCAAAGGAAACATCTGCACATTCCAGACGCATGTGGTCAACAGGCGGGCGAGTGCCAGCCACCCCCCCCAGCCCACTGCTGGCCGCCATGCTGGAAACAGGGCTCAAGGGGAACAGCTCTGAGGGGCCTCTTGTGGACGTTATGTAACCCACCCCACAGGAGCCAGCTGCCTCCTCCCTCTGGCAGGCTAGGCCAGCGTGGTAAGGAGGAAGCCCCCAGTACTCCTCCAAGGCTCAGCTTCATCCTCTCTCTGGGAAAGCTGAGTCCCCTCAACCAGCAAGGATGATCCCCATAAACATCTCCAAACAGAGCCAGGGCAGAGGGAAATGGAAGCCACCATGAGGGGACAATCCTAGGTCTGGGCAGGGTGGCAGAGGCCCTAGGCTGGCCTCACTCTGGATGCCTTTCATAGTCCAGCAGCAGAAACAGTGTGAGTCTAAGAGCCTCACTGTTTTTGTCCTCTTTGCTTTTTGTTCCCTTCTATTTATGGCAAGCAAGGCTGGCTTCCAGGGCCGGAAATGATGTTTAAATTAATGAATTCAAGTTTAAGAAAGAGGGAGTTGAAGAAAAACACCCCAGGACACTGGTGGTAGAAAGGACAGAGGCAGTCTCTGGACTATACCAACTGTTTCTCCAGGGAGAAGGGCCAGAGAGGATGGCCATACCTCCCATCACTCTTTATGCACCTTGAGGCCCATCTCTCAACTGGCTCCAAACCAGGACTAGGCATACAGTGGGGAGCTCAGCCTCAGAGATGACAAGGAAAGGATACCAGGATTCAGGCAGTGGAAATGCCCATGTTAAAGAGTCCCTCAGCCAGCCTGTAGGATCATAGTTCCAGGGCCCGGGGAGTAGAAGAGGCCCCACATTGTTACAAGATGTTCTGTAGGGTCTTTATGTCATTACAAAGCCCTCTGTCACAAGTACTAAGTTCTCCCACAACTAAACTATCACCAGGATGAGATGCTGGGGGTGACATGACTTCCCTAGGATTTTCTTGGGACCTATAAGCAAAAACAGAAATCAAAGACTCAGGCCCCAAAACCTGAAGGAATGTGATAAGCAGTGGGTCCTCCTCATACTGAGGGACAAGTCCAGCCTAGCCCAAGAAATAGTTGTTCCAAGAGCTGTTTACTGTCTCATGTTAATAAGACAGTTGGGAGGGGCCGGGCAGTGGTGGCGCACGCCTTTAATCCCAGCACTCGGGAGGCAGAGGCAGGCGGATCTCTGAGTTCGAGGCCAGCCTGGGCTACCGAGTGAGTTCCAGGAAAGGCGTCAAAGCTACACAGAGAAACCCTGTCTTGAAAAACCAAAAAAAAAAAAGACAGTTGGGAGGGAAGGTCTGCTCACCTCCACATACAAATGGGGCATTGAGGCCACTCATCCAGAGCAAAAGAAGGAAAAGAACCAGCACTAGAGCCACTAGTCTCCCTCCAGACCAGGACACCTTCCTGGTGTCCATGTACCATGACACAATGCCAGGACCATGTATGGCTGCTCATGTCCCATTACACTCAGCAAGGGCAGGAGCTGCTCCAACCCTGATCTCAAGATTCCTCCACACTACCTGACATGTCCACAGCAGCCAGTAGATCCAAGCTCTTGAAAGGCTGTCAACAGGCAGATGAGACTCTATTGCTGCCCTGGTTTTCTAAGGACTGTGGTATTCTGTAGTGGGCAGGAGCCTCAATCCAGCCATAGTCACACCTCAACCACATGGGGATCTGCCATGGCCAGTGGCAAGAACCAGCACAATACCAGGGCAATGAAGCAGTACGGGGCCTCAGGACCCTTGAGGCCTCTCTACTCCTACAACTGCAAGGTGGTCCCTTACTATAACTCTTACCCTAAAGGCTGCAACCAGGAGAAGTTGGCTTCTGCCACTGCCAGAGCTAGGACAAAGTCCTTCCCAAGGTGGCCTCACAGGATCCAACCTGCCTTCTTAGCACTAGGGATACCACATTTTGCTAGATCCAACCCACAGGAGTTGATCAGGGAGAGGAAGCATGACCTACCTTGACCCCAAGTGCACCCCTCTCCTTGGCAATTAGTGCCTGGGCATCACAAGGCCTCTTTATGAAGAAGACTTCTGCCAAGCCAGAAAGAATGAGGTGTTCCGAGAAAAGACATGAGCAGCATTTTCCAGCTGTATCTCGTCCTTCAGAGAGACTGCTCACGCCCTGTGGCGCCCACACCAGGCCAGCTGGAGCCATACGGACAGCTGAGGCAGGCCAGGCCTGAGCATGGAGCCCAGACAGCCAACACCCCAGACGGCAGCAGGAGAAGCGGGATGTTTTCATTCCAAAGCACTAGGCGGGCCGGCTGTCTGGGCTCCTGCTGCTCATGTTGGCCACAGCAATGTTCCGGAAAGGAAAATGTGTCTCCATCCAAAATGGCTTCCTCAATTGAAACCCAACCCAAGCCAGGGTTTCCCTCAGGAGCCAGGGTCACTATGCTCCTCTCCCTCTCAGCAAAGACACCCTGGGATAAAGAAAGGAGGGAGCAGAATGGCCTCTTATGCCCCAGGAATGTTCAGGGAGGCCCAGGCAGTACTCAGTGAGAGTCACATGATGGCAGCCAGAGAAGGCAGAAGGCAGCTACACAGGAAGCCCATGTAGAGACACTCTTTTTGCCCACCTTGGATGGAAAACCCAGAAGGGGAAGCCCAGCATGTGGCCCAGGTACTGGAACACCAGGTACTGGAACACCAGGCAGGAAGACTGATGCCAAGTGCAAAGCCAAGCAGGGTATCTAGTGAGACTCTTCCTCAAAACAAAAACAGGAAAGGGAAACTGAGGTTCACATACATTTTGGGTTTGCTAAAACCCCTATGAGCTCAGCACCGCAAGCCAAGGTTCACTGGGCACATGGGAGCAGAATACACGGCAGTATCACTTTATCACCCAAATCAGAGAATGAGGAGAACTGGGACAGCAGATGCCACGCTGTGCTTTCAACACGGCCTTCCTACTTCATACAGGCCCTTCAGTGCATAAGAAGACAATAAAAGCTGAGGTTAGTAAGAGGAAAGCTAGGTACGTTGGTTTTCCACTGTAGTCCCAGCACCAGTGAGACAGAAGCAGAGTAAGTGATGCCACATGAGAAGCCAGCCTGCACTACATACCATACTAAGTTCCAGGCCAGTAAGAGATACAGAATGAGACATTAAGACCGTTTCTCAAAGGAAAAAAAAGTGAAAAAGAAAACAAACAAAAAAGAAGATAGGTACAGTAGCTCACACTTGCAATCCCAGCATGAGAGAAATGGAGGCAGGAGAATCAGAAGTTCAAGGCCCCTCTTGACTATATAATAAGTTTGAAGCCAACATGAGACCCTGTCTCAAAAAAATAAATAAAATTGGGGACTGCAGAAATGGCTCAGCAGCTAAGAGCACATGTTGCCTTCAGAGGTCCTAAGTTCAATTTCAAGCAACCATGTTGCCTGTAACTCCAATTCCAAGAGATCTGACACCCTCTTTTGGCCTCTAAGGGTACTCGAACATGTATGTGACAGACACATAGACAAACACATCACACATACACATGAATAAAAACAAAATCTAGAGCTGGGTGGTGGTGGTGCACGACTCTAATCCCACCTCTTGGAGGCAGAGACAGATGAATCTCCGAGTTCCAGGCCAGCCAGGTATACAAAGCAAGTTCCAGGACAGCCAGAGCTATACAGAGAAACCCTGCCTCACAAGTCAATCAATCAATCAATAAAATATAAGAACTAAAGTAAAATAATTTTTTAAAGAAAATATAAATTTAAAAAACAAAAGAAGCTGAGTGTAGTGGCTCATACCTGTAACCTGAGCACTCAAGAGGCTGAGACATTTTCAAGGCAAACTCTAGGCTAGCCAGAGCTATATTGCTGAGAACTCGCCACAAAAAACAAAACAAAAAAATTAGAGGGAGCCCAGCATGCTTGGTGCATGCCTGCAGTCCCAGTACATGGTAAGCTGAGACAAGAGGAAGTCTTGAGCCCATTCAAGACCAGCCTGGGCAACAGAGCAAGAACCCCATCATACACACCACACCTGCCCCATACCCCATGCAGAAGTGAGAGGGTACTGGGCGAGGAGCAGGTCTCATGAATCCTCACAGTGTTAAAGGCATCTTTTGAGGTTGGACTTCTGGTCTCCTTGACCTAAATGCTGAGGTATGAATAGGCGCTTGCCTGCTCACAGTGGTCTGTGCTTCTCCTATCCATACAGCATCTGGCCTGAACACACATCCCACACTCAGGCTCTCATGTCCTGTCTGCAATGCAGCAGAATGGTCTTGAGGTACATTTCCTGGTAGCTGGTACTTGAGGACAAGGGGACAGTCCCCAGGAAACATGGAGAAGAAAGGGACCTACCTAAACAGCTGAGTGTTAGTATGTTGCTAGTGCCTGAACCTGTTCATGCAACCCAAACCCTTACCTCTGAGACCCCACAACCCACCCTAAGGTACTTACTTTATAGGCAAGGAAACTGAGACTCAGATAGACTGAGTGGCTGAGCCAAGGTCACACAGGAAGTGTGACATAAACTGGGACAATAAACCCAAGACTGATAACAGATTTCCATGCCTCCCTCCAGAAAATAGGAACTGGGGCAGGGGGAACAAAGCAAGCATAGGAACCCCCAGGGAGCACATATAGAAAGTGGGGAGAAGTTGGGAGTATGATGTATGCCTTTAATCCCAGCAATCAGGAGGCAGTGTAAGCAGATTTCTGTGAGTTNGAGGCCAGCCTGGTCTACATAGTGGGTTCCAGGACAGCCAGAGATACATAGTGAGATCCTATCTTGAAAATATATAAAAAAATAAGGGGAGGGGCAGTGGTGGCACAGGTCTTTAATCTCAGGACTCAGGAGGCAGAGGCAGGTGGATCTCTGCCAGTTTGAGGCCAGTCTGGTCTACATTACGAGTTCCAGGACAGCCAGGGCTGTTACAGAGAGAAACCCT